>JANHGN010000007.1:92182-102882 GCA_024605025.1 Megaceryle maxima
GTGTTTTTGCAAGAAAAGCTTTTAATTAAATTTGCACGAGAATGGGGAATAGGCAAAAAACTCGATTTCTTTATTTTAAAAAAAAAAAAAAAAAAAAAAAAGTCAAAGAAAACCCAACCCTACAGTAAAGGCTAAGAAAATATGGAATTTTTTTCCTACTGCTCATGTTTTCTAGTCAGTATAATAAATGAAGAGGAGTCTCATTATTTGGGAGTGTTGTGAATGCTGAATAAATGCATTTCACATGTATAATAATACATGGTGTATGCAATTCCTGTAAATAGTATTATATTCCATATAAAATGACTTTTCTTGTCAAGGTGCCTTGGTCTTTAAGTCAGTTGTTGATGATAATTACTTGCAGGTAACACTGGCAACCAATGGCAAATCTGCAGACTTCGGTGTTGTTGAAGAAGAGCCTTGGAAACGTGAAAACTAAGGGAAGATTCCTAGCTCCATCTTTAATAAGCCCTGAAGCTATCTTCTGGCAAAAGATATCCCCGTTAAAGAAGATTTCTCTTTTTTCTATTTAACATCTACAGTTTCTGCTTACTTAATTTCTAAACTGAAACTTAGCAAAGATCTCATCAAGTCATTGTAGTGTCTTTGCCAAGCAATGATCCATAACCATCTGTCTTCCTTTTGTTACTGTTTGGATGATGCAGCTGGAGAATATTCCATGCAGTGCAATGTGCTCTTGCCCGCCTCCCCTTTCATTCAAGACACAGAGAATGTAAATGCTGCAAAGTGGGAAGATCAAAGTGCCAGTACGGTTCATTACAGGGACTCAGGGTCACAAATACAAGAGAAGCATAAGGCCACATAAACCTTCAAGTGTTTTGGTGACTCTTGTGGCATACCTGATCTATTTAGCACTGTATGGCTAAAATATCTTTTGAAAATGTCCATAAAGATTTCTATCTGTTTTAATAATAACAAGCACTGTATTTTTGTGCCTAGCTGTACTTTAAACTGAGCTTAGATCCAGGGGCAAGATTAATGCATAGATGTCAATAAATTATCCCAGACAGTTTGTTAGATGAGAACAGCCAATGCTTAGAATCAAGAAAAGACCTTAGATTTGTATGTGCATGTGATGTGTTTTTATGAGCAGTCCCGGGGCAGGTGCAGCCTTAAGTTTATGATGGGGCTGTGCTGCTTTGTGACTACAATGCATCATATAATACAAGGCTGTATTATTGCAGCAGTGGCAGTTCCTTCTCTAAATCTATGCCTGACATACAAAATACAGATTCCCATGAGTTTAGTTATGCTATTCTTTATCAAAGTAGCACCTTACTATTCACCCTGTTCCACTGATGTCAGAGGGACTCCTCATGTGGACAGGACTACTCAAGTAAGATACTACTAAGGTTGATCACAGATGTCATGATTGGGTACTTGATAATGAGCTATAAACAAAGTCTGAATCTATTACTCTAAGAAATTGAGAGCTTTTGAATGTGATCATCAGTAGCATTTGGTATAAAGTGAAAGTCATCTTTCAAGCATATGTCCTATTTCATAGAATGGCTAAATCCTGAATTCATTGCTAATCCAAATTCTATGTAAGGTTAATGGACTGTGATCAGGGTTAGGACTGAATGAAGAGTAAAGCAGAAGTTCAGGATTTAGACCAGTACATTGCCCAGTACATTCATCTCTCTCTCTTTTGCAGAGTAACAGTTCATGTAACTCTAAAGTCAGAGAAATGTTTTTCTAGAGCACATGGCATCTGAATTAACAACATGGTGTTTTGTCAACAGTATGGCTGACTCATCCTGTCAGAAGAAATTACAGTCACAGTAATCGCCCTGTGAAGTGTTTTTAAAGGTGCTTGTTAATACTCAGCAATTTTAAGACACTGGTGAGTGCCATTATACTATTAGCAATGTTTTGTAGCAAAGCTGAGCCACATGGCCTTGGGAGGTTCCACCCACAGATCAAGCTTTGTGCAATTTTGGGGGGAGCTTTCAGAGGTTCTCTGAATGAATCCGAATATGAGCGTACAGTGAACTTAAAAAAGGCAGAAAACAGAGTTGAAACATTTATGGAAATAAACCATCCAGTGTCTGTACTCAGACCTGTCATGGGTTTAAACAGGAATCATGTTTTTAACTGTAGAGTAGTATTTGGCTCCGTAGAAGCTAATAATATATAAATATAGTCTGCTTCTGCTAATTTGCATTCATATAAGTATCTCCAAAAGTGCACATCAACCTGAGCCAGCCAAGTCTACTTGCATGATTAACGATGTGCAAGATCAAGTCCGTTGTCAGAGTATCGCTCATTTAACCATTTGTTGTCATGAAATGTTTTTCTTGCCATTGTATTTTTGTCCTCACTTGCATGCCATGGCTACAATCCTAAGCAAAATGGCCTGTGTAATTGAACAAATATTGAGCCACTGTGAATCCTGTAGAACTCTAACATGTATTGGAGGTGGAGACCTTTTCCAGAGGCCTCCTGATGCATCTTAAGGATTTTTTTGTGTGTGTGAGGGAAGGACTTGTGAGATATTCAGAGAAGTGATAGGCAGGTTGTCATCTTCAGTCACTGGTATTAACATAGACAGAGTTAAACTATAGCTAGCTGCTGCTGCTCCCAATTTGCATTCTAAGACATTTTTACCACTGGGTTATGTGCCAGAAAAGTGCCTGGATAGTAGTTCTATCCAAGAATAACGCACAGTGTTTGCCCCTGTTTGTATCCAGCATCTTCATTGTAGCGGTTTCTTAGGAGCAGCCACACCAATTGCTTGCCTTGAAAGCAGTTTTAGAAAACTATTCTGTACACTTTTAGCTGTCATTTGAAAATGTTTAGCAGTTGGAAACAAATAGCAGTGCCAGCAGCATGTGACTAGGCAGCTCCACAAAATTCCATATTGAGAAACACTTAGAATATGCTTACACTTACCCACTTGGGATGTACTGTCCTTTGAAGAGTGCTTGTTTGGATGGAGACTAGTGGAGGAAGGAATTAGATGCTAGAGAAACCTCACCCACATGAAGGAGAATAAATTTGGGTCTTTTGATAGGACTAGAATAGCAGACTGTGATTTTAAAATAGTAATCCTGTAGATACAGTAACTCAGGGATGTATCAAAAGATAATTACAATGGTATTTCTTTGTTTAAATGTGGAAGAGCTGTTGTTTTTGGTATACTCCTCTCCTTTAAGCCTGACTGAAAATTTAATATAGTGTTATTCCAGCACAGCACTGTATTTAACCATCAAAAAGCTTTCCATTTCTCTGGGAAAATGTAACTCATTCTTGGCTTGCATTTCTTGATTTGCTCATTCCACATGAGGCTGGGTTGCTACTTAACTAAATAAACAGAAAATAATCCAGGGACCAGCCACTTCAGCTAATACAAGGTTCACGTTTCAGCAGGCAGTGCTGGTTACTGGCCAGTCTCTTTTTAGTTTCACTAGGAGTGTTGATGCGTTAATTTGCATCTGGCAAATTTTTGCATTTCTTTGCAGTGCTGGGGTGGCAAGTTAAAGGAAAAGCACAGCGGAAAGTGATTTGTTTCCAGTGTAGTTCCTAAACAAATTAACATTTATTTCTACATTCATCTTGTTTGCTGCTCTTCTCCCCGTTCCCCATACCCTTGTCTGTGCAACTGTGATATCCTTTGCCCTTTGGATTGCTGACAGCACAGTGGCACATGGAAAAGTTCAGAACAGGCAAAGATTCAGTTAATTGCATGCTTAATTAAGTACATGTTTATGCATTTGCTTTATGCATTTACTGCTGAAGCTAGGTCAGCATTCTCTGAATATCTGTTCATTGAAACTAAAGCACACTGTATGTTAAAACTACGTAAGAGGTGTAGCATTTTGCTGCTGAATTTGTTTCTTCATTGCTTCCCTTAGAAGGCCAAGGCAGCACCAAGCATTGTAAGAAGTGTACATGGATCTTATACATAAAGGTGCTTCAAATAGGCAGGGGATAAGCCATTTGAATGATATTATGGGACGTTCTCCTTCCATTGAATCAGTGAGAAACTCAGTATGACTTTGTTTGCTGTAGTAAAACCTGTGCCTGCAATGCTCTGACTACATGAAAGCCCCACTGAAACCTATGGGAGTCATGGACTTCCAGGAAAGGTTGAGTCCCTTCCAGTCTCCATTTCACAATCCCATCCTAGGGAATAGTCTTTGTCTGCTCTTTATAATGGCATTGATTATCACATCCAAAATATCTCTGCCAAGATGCTTCTTATTTTGCCTAATTGTTTCTATGTCCAGCAATGAATTTAAAACAGCACAAAAAAAAAAAAAAAAAAAAAAAAAAAAAAAAAGATCACTATCATCACATTTTTTTTCCATTTCTTCCCTGAGATACAGCTGATCTTCATTCTTTCTCAAACCACATGGAATTCCAAACTTGGTGCCATTTTAAAATGTAAAAGTAATAGAGATTTCTGATTTGTTTTCCATCATTCCCAGGGTCATTAGTTTTCCAGCATTAGATATTGAGAAGAGCAGACTGTTCATCCAAGAAGCTGCAGCAACAGCATTTGAACAAATTTGTTCTGGCAACTGCCTGGATTTTCTTTGCTTCCTTGCCTTCACTTGTGTTGTTGCAGCCTTGTTGTAGCAACACAGCAGCAATCGCACAAATCCCCCAAACCATAGACAGTATTAAACCTCACCTCTGACATTCACTTCTGTAATTATCTTTAAAAAGGCTCTGAGCTTTAGTATGAGGCTCAGAAGAATCCTTTTGTGGAGATGTAAAGGTATAACTGTTTCTCGCTTCATTAAGTTCCATTCTTCTATGTTTATTGCTGCATTTGAGTTAATTTACAGAAGGATAAATAAGGGTACTTTGTAAAAATGTACTGTATATCTGTTATGAGCCAGAAGACTATCCTTGATTTTGTTACTGTGACTTCTAAGGCCACGATTAAGATTTTTTTTTTCCTGTTAGTTATGATGATAGGTGTATAGTCCATTGGGACAATTCACCTTGGATATAATTCACCATATAAGACTTTGTCAAAGGTCCTGTTCTCAGAAGAAAGCACTCTCAGGAAGAGGAGCTATTTTCTTCTCTCCAATCATATTGATGATTTTGAAGGAAAAATATTTACCCAATTTCTTTTGTCTGAATAATGATATACGGAGTGTAGCTATGTAGAAAAAAGTAGTTAAAAAAAAAAAAAAAGAAAAAAAGAAAAAAAGAAAAAGAATTTGAATACTCTGAATTGTCAAAGAAGGCAGCCTAGCTGTAAACAAATTGTTTGGATTCTCCATGGTTTTTTTTGAAAGCGTTATGTTCTTGCTCACAATTTACCTGAACCGATGCATTTAGTGCATAGTCCTTCCAGAGTCATTGATCTTTTCCTGAATAGACACCAAGGCTGCATCTCTCCTTTGTCCTCAGACAAAGCACAGACTCTGCTGTTTTGGACACCTATGGCAGGACTCCTGGTAAAGTCCCCAGCAGCGGTCCCTGGGTACAGACTGTAGGATGGGTGCCTGCCTCAATTTTTTCTTCCTGATCAAGTCTGATGTTAAATTGAGATCTGCTGGTATGAATGAGTCAAACTGCTGATGATGCCCAGGTGCTGGTAACTCTTTTACTTCTTGTATGAGTGGGCTCCCTAGCATAAGGCTCTGATGAACCATCCCTCACAGGTTGCCCACCATCCCAGAGACATCTTCCCCTCCTCTGGGAAAACCTGGTGACTTCCCGCTCCCAGGTTGATACAAATCTTAAAGGATAAGGTGATTGTGCAGTCGCAACTCTGAGTCTTACAGAAAACCCAGGCTCCAAACATTGAAAAGACCTAGAGCATACAGCTGATCCACAGACTGCTAGTCCAGGATGTAAATAACCAACAGGTTTATGCAGGATTTGAGGAGGCAAGAAGACTTGTGAGATTTCTCACTTCACCAAACCTTTGATCCCCTTTCACTTCTAACTACATTCTGCTGCAGAGCCAATGCTGATCGATGCTGGAGTGTCCAATCCCTCTAGTCTGATTTTTCAAAATTCAGGAGTCCTGCAATTGTTTTTAATGATGTTCTGTGATGCACACCATTAAACAGAGGGAAACTGTCAGAAGCAGCATCACATAACCTGGATTGTCTGGTATCTGTATATTGCTTTGTACATAAATAGTATGGTTTGCAGGGATTTTTGTATAATTCTTTTGTATATCTTTTTTTCTCCAGTTTTTCAAAGACTGTATGCAAACTGTGTTTACAAATTAATTTTGCAGTCAGTATTGTAGATTATTGCATTTCCACTTTGGTGTTTTGTGTGGGCTTGTGAATTCTTGTGTACTACAGGTTGTCCTTCCTTCTTAAAGACAATTGCATATACTTCCATCCAGCATATCACACAGTGATATGATATCCTGCTCCTTTCTTAAAGATATCCCATTTTCTATGATCTGGTGTGAACTCCAGCTGGTAAAATGCATGAGAAAAAGCTAAATATGTATTTATACTGCTAAGTATATGCTCAATACTGATTTAGTTATTAATGCAGATTTTAGGGGTTTGTACTTGTTCTCTGGAAACTACAGTGTAGACTGAACTAAATTACCTAGTATCTGTAATTTACAGACACACTAGTATTTTCTTATAATGTTTTCTATATGACCGTATAAGGTAGGGGGATAATCCTTCAAGGGTGATCTGAACCTTAAAACAAAACCAGTTTTCTTATAACGTTTAGAATCAATGAAATATTTTTGTGTTATGTTTAGTGATGAATTATAAACAAAGCACAAAATGCAAGAAGCAAATAGGAATTTCAAGATGTCCTTAAATGCTGCAGTTCATTATGGAACAATGCTATAATAACCTGAACAATCGTCTAGATTGACTGTCTTGGGCAATCGTCCCTCATTTTTGTCATTTTTCCTGGTGTTAATTTTGCCATATCCTTCAGTTCTTTCTTAGATCTTTCTTAAATATGATCATGCATAATTGACTGACTCAGAATACAGTTTATAGAAAACTGGAGATCTGGGGAGGCAAAAAATATGTTATCAGGTACCCAGTCTGCCTTGCTACATACAGTACAGTGTGTGTGAGTTCAGCTTATGGAAAGAGTTCATGATTTGGCCACCTACCTTTGCCTTCTTGAAAAGGGACCAACAGAACCAACATGGGACCAATGTAATTGGCTAACGTCTGTACAAATACCTCCTGCTTGCTTATGTGTTTTAAAGAGAACGATCACTGTATTTTTTGACCAGGACAAGTGAGAGTTGCTTCTCTGTTATGGTCATCAGTTCCCATTAGGCAAATACCTGTTGGCGTGAAGGCTGCGGCTATAAAAATTTCTATTTAATTAACAATGAATTGTTTTTAGAGGAATAAGAGCAAATTAATATAAATATTCATAACAATTATATCACAAAAGATAAAAAAGTCTTTTATGGCCTGCTAGCTCTTTGACTGTGATTCAAAACAAATAAAACATTGGATAGCAAGTACTGCTGTCCCAGTGTTACTGGGTAGCTCTTCAACTATCGAGAAATCTATGGGGCCATGTTATTTTGCTGAGGTGTTGAAGACTAAATTTCTAGTAGATATACTTGTAGGAAGTGTGTTGATAGACCCTTGTATTTTAATCTGTTTCTTGTATTTTAAATCAGATGTACAAGGTATTGTCTTAATAAGAACCGCAGGTAGAGTAGTGCTGAGTTACTAATAGCTGTACAACATTATTGATACCAATTTTGACTTTATGTTGAAGCATGATGTCCAGTGCCTCTCTGCACTTAGTGTAGATAATGTAGCTATCAACACGTAATTTCAGTGAAATGGTGTATACAGTATGCGTAGCAGTGCTTTAATTTAATTGGTTTCTGTGTATTAAGCCATAGCAGAAAATGAGACTGTTTTTAAAAATTGTGTTCTTCCCTGGGTTTCTTTCCTTTTGTCCATTCAATTAATTAAGTTCCGCAGCTTAGTACCTGCTTTATCTGTCTGTTATGGAGTATCCTGTTCTGATAACATTCAGAATCATGTATGCAGCTAACTTATTGTAAATATGTTTATTTTTCATCCCTCTTACCAGAATGTTATGTGTTAGTACCTGCATGCGTGTAGTTCCCTGGCAGTGAGTGAAAGTGATCTCAGCATAGATTTGCTGTATTGTGAATGAGGTTGTTATGGTAATGAGAATTAATGTTCACCTAGAATGAGTTTCTGGTTTGTTTTTTTCTTGTGTGCTTGAAATTTTGGGACTTTATCACCAGAAGTTCAGTAAGTTACTGTTTAAATTGGCACACCGAGTAAGGGGAGATCCATCTAACTGCTTTCCTGCTGGATGACCTGCCTGCTTTCGACCCTTTGTGCACTGTGCATCATTCAGCCCTTAATCACTTCATGGGATCACAGGAGCCCTCTGAGTCACGTCCAGTTCCTCCTTGACCACAGATGCCAGCAAAGCAAGTGCAGTCATATGGCTGTGACGGGAAAGGCTGCGGGGCACAGGGGGCTGCCACTTCTCTCCAGAGCACACAAGAATTCAAAGTAAGAATTCTGCTTCATCCCCCTTGGCAGGAACAGTCTCTGAGAAAGATGAATACATCCATGGGCAAAGGTGCACTGTTTATTTCATTGTTAAAAAAAGTTATTAATACTTATTAAAAATTAAATGCAAAGCTAAATGCTGCTCAAGCTACTGTGGTTGTTGTACAGGCCTGTTACTTACAAAAAGTATGTCTGATCACAAAACAAACATATGAACTATATCGTCAGTGGCAAAAATCTTCTGAAATCAGGGCTACAGTTCAGATCTGTGAGGAAATAAGACCTTTCTGGGACAAAACCTGAAGGTGGTTCTGAAAGAGCTTGGGACAGGAGGAAGAAGCTGGTTTGGTCCTAGATAACCTAGTCTGGGATCTCATAAATATAATGATCCCCTGTAACTGGATAGAAATCAAAATCAGGCCTCCAAAGTACAGGAAGTATTCTGCTTGGTGAGTCCCATTAAGCTGCTTCAGTATGAATTGCACACTGTGGTACTGTGTGCTGCCTATTGATCATCCCTTGCCCCCACTTAAAAGTGAGGAGGCACGAGCTGGCATTCAATGTTTCACACGTAGAAAGAATAAAAAGGAAGAGGGATAAGGTTGGTCTTTTCCTTAGACTCAAAAAGTTCCCCAGGTTTTGAGATGACATACTGTACAGTATCTACAGCACAGTTTGTTTTAAAACTAATGAATAAAGATTTATAAAATTTCTCCCAACACTGGGCTCTGTTCTTGTACATTGTAGTTGGAATGCCTCATAGACTGAGTCTATTTTTGTAGTTCAGACCGTTCCTTCCTTACAATGATTGGTAGTCATTTGCTTTTAATGCTTTCTTATGCTGTGAACTGATTTCTGTAACTTTCATGTGTAAAACAAACTAGACATTATTTCTATACTGGAAATAGTCGTGAATATAATATTTCACTAAGTGTTGTACATACCATCAATAAACGTTGATTCATAATTTTTGTGGCTTCTATCTGTGAGTTTTAATGTCAACCTGGACTCAGTATGGGAATGCTTTGGGTAGGAGTGTAGATAAAGCAGTCTGATGTGAGAGAGGCTGGCTGGTCTGAAAAATGAAGGAAGGTTAGGAGCTGGACATGCCTTTGCCAAAGTGTTAGAAATCTCACACCTCACTGTATCCTCCAAATATTCCAGGGTACTGGCTGCAACTGAGCTCCTTTGCCACAAAGGCCAGGATGTGCAAACTACAGTTCTTCACAGTGAAGCCTAGAGAAGTGAGAGGAGATGTTATAAGAGTAGGAGGATACAGTGCAATGACTGCAGTTGCTTTAGAAACCTACTTCCCTCCCCTGATTGCTAAAAAATAAATCTCTTCCTCAGACTCTTTCTAAATAATAAAATAAATAACACATGTAGCTGAACCCCTGGAGCACTTTGTAAAGAAATCAACTCTATTTAATGCATTAATTAAGAGGTGCTTGTGGACTAAACCAGGGCCCAGAGAACTGGCTGTTACTGAGTATGGAAAGAAAGTTCCAAAAATCTATGCCTAGGGTAGCACACGTCATGGAAATGGTGTAATCAAGGCACATAACTGAAACCCAGATTGTGAGGTTTAACAGTCTGCACAACCCTGGGCTCACTTCTTACTAATCTAACCAAGGCCACTCAAGAAGTTTCCAAAGAAAATCCAGGCATAGCAGGAAGTGGCTTTGGCAGCGCTTCAGCTGGCAGCCTGCCCTCTGAGTCAGTAACGAACTGAGCCTAACATAGCGCTAGGAAGATCTTTGGGCAAAAGATGAATCTGAGGTCCCAGCTCTCTGCTACCATTTCTGTACCGAGTTGCCACTTTCTTCCAGAGACAGAAAAGTCCTGATATGACCTCATCAATGAGCATTGTTAATAAATGCACACTGCTGACGTAAAATTCCCTGCCGAAGGTTGTTGCACTCAGGGTTTTCCATCACTGACCTTTTTTTTTTTATGTGCATTATGTATGTTCAAATTCCTGCCATAAAAAAAATGGTTATAGTTTTGTTACACATCATGCCAAAAAGTTTGAAACTAAAGGCTCAACACTGAGACCTATGTTTGTTGTTTTGGTTTTTTTTTTTTAATAAAGCACTGGTTCTGTGAGTATGACATAAACAACAACAAAAAAAGCCCACACACAAAAAACAACAACAAAAGAACCTAGCCCATGCAGGAACCATTTCTGCAGTT
>JANHGN010000007.1:102982-113864 GCA_024605025.1 Megaceryle maxima
AAAAAAAAAAAAAAAAAAAAAAAAGCCCCCCCCCACAAAACAACAACAAAAGAATCTAGCCCATGCAGGAACCATTTCTGCAGTTATATGAACTTGTCCATTTTGAAAATGCATACCCCAAATGTGCATCCTTTAAGCCCTTGTGTGGCCCTCTTTCTCCATGTCCTCAGCCTTAGCGGAAAAGATTATTTCTAAAGCGCCTTTGTATCTGTAATGTGTCCCTTTACAGCATCTGCTGGAAGGTGCTATAAAAGACAGTGTCATGAATCATTGAGCCAGCTAGGTCAGGCCACTCAGAGCCTCATCAAGCCTGGCCTTAATGTCTCCAGGGATGGGGCCTCCACCACCTCTCTGGGAAACCTATTCCAGTGATCTATCATCCTCATATCAAAGTACTTTTTCCTAATGTCTACCCTAAAGCTACACTTTTCTAGCTTAACGCCATTACCCCTTGTCCTGTCACTACAAACCCTTGTGAATAGACCCTCCCCTGCTTTCTTACCCTTTCAGGTACTGGAAGGTCACTATAAGGTCCCCTGAGCTCCCTCTTCTCCAGGCTGAACAACCCCAACTCTCTCAGCCTGTCTTCAAAGGAGAGGTGCTCCAGCCCTCTAATCATTTTTGTGACTCTCCTCTGGACAAGCTCCAACAGGTCCACATCCTTCTTGTGGTGGGGGCTCCAGAGCTGGACACAGTACTCCAGGTGAGGGCTCACCAGGGCAGAGTAGAGGAGCAGGATCACCTCTCTCGATCTGCTGGCCATGCTTCTTTTGATGTGGCCCAGGATTTGATTGGCCTTCTGGGCTGCCATTGTGCTTTGGTGGCTCATGTCCAGTTTTTCATTTACCAGTAGCCCCAAGTCCTTTTCCATAGGACTGTTCTCTAGAGTGTCCTCTCCCAGCTTATATTGATAACACTGGTTCCCCCAGCCCAGGTGCCGGACCCTGCACTTGTCCTTGTTGAACCTCATGAGGTTCACCTGACCCACCTCTCCAGCCTGTTCAGGTCCCTCTGGATGGCATCCCTTCCCTCTGGCATATCAACTCCAATTACATCCCCTCGGTTAGGGGTGTCTATTTCCTGCCTTGGGAAGTTGTCATCTAGGCACTCCGGGAGTCTCCTGGATTGCCTACAGCTTGCTGTGCAACTTTTCCAACATGTATCGGTGTGGTTGAACTCCCCTAGTAGGATGAGAGCCTGCAAGCACAATGTCTCCTGGAGCTGGAGTAAGAAGGCCTCATCGATGAGCTCCCCTTGATTGGGCAGCCCGTATTAGACACCAACCACAAGGTTCCATTTGTTGTTTCAATCCTTGATTCTTACCCATAAGCTCTCAGCCTTCACAAGGGTATTCTTAAGGGACAGGTCTTCACAGTCTATCAATTTCTTAACATAGAGGGCAACAACACCACCCCTCCTTCCACTCCCGTCCCTCCTGAACAGTGTGTAGCCATCAATAGCCACGCGCCACTTGTAGGATTCATCCCACCAAGTTTCAGTAATGGCCACTATGTCATAGCCTTCTTGCAGCATGGAAGCTTCCAGTTCTTCCTGTTTGTTGCCCAGGCTGCATGCATTGATGTAGAGGCGCTTCAGCTGGTCCGCCACATGTGTTACCATCTTAGAGGGACATCACCTTAATCCCCGAGGGTGTTCCATAACTACTGTCCTGTTGTTCTCCCCTTCTTCTAACCCTGGCATGTAGTTCTGTTGCTTATCACTGATGATCCTAGCATCACCACCCCATCCCCCCTTCACATCTAGTTTAAAGCCCTGTGAATCAGCCCAGCTGGACAAGGAGATATTAAGAGATATTTCTATATCCACTCTCAGGCATGAAAGAAAAAACAAGAACACTTCAGGGCTGCTAGACCTTCTCCTTTGTATTAGTGCACATAAACAGGACAAGGATAGTAAAGAAACAGGTGGCCCCAACGTACGGGGGATGAAGACAGTAGCAAGCACAGCTTCAAAACTGTACAAATGTCCCATCAGGCTTTAGTGCTGCTGCACTGCCAAAGCTCCCCTGAGCTGTGTAGAGCCCTGTGCAGGCTCATAAAGCTGAGATGGCTCCACAGCCTCAGCAGGCAGCTGGCTGCTGTCTTTTGTGGACAGCATGCAATGAAAGTGCTCTTCTGCTACAGCAGAGGCACAGGAAGGAAATGAGATTGCATGCAAGATGAGGTCTTGCGGTCGTGGCGGCATTAGCAAGGCAGGCAGCTTCTGCCACGATAAGCAAAACATGTCTGCACAGACAGATAAATTACAAAGCTGACTGCCACCCACTGAAACTTGCAGGGATGGGAGCCTGAAAAACAAGGCCTCACACAGTTTATGGTGCTTCAGCAGCAGAAGGATGAGTACTTAGAAAAAATCAACCTAGGGTCTGTGTTTCACACTGTGGTGCTACTCATTCTCAGCTGTGATTGAACTAAAGAACATGCTTGCCTTTCCCATAGTTGTTTACAAGACTGATCTACCTCCATTTGGCTGTTTTCTTACTGGGGTGCCCAAAGATGCTCCACTCTCCGATGGACCACGGATGACACTTGAGAAATGCTGCTGTGAAACGATGCACAAGTGAGAAAAGAGCTGGCTCCCAACTCCGAAGAGGAAAGAAGAGGGACCAGGCCAGGAAATTCACTCAAAATTCATTCTGCTGTTCCACTAGTTTACCAGTATTACTTAAACGTCCATGATCAAATTAGCTTCGTTAGCTTCTTTTTTAGCAATTATTTTTAAAAGCAGTGAATGAAGATTGCTCTAAAAAAGGCTCCCTGAGGAAGTCCTGTACCTTTGCAGTTAATCAGCAGCAGGCTGACCCTCTGACTGTCTCTGAACTCAGTTTCCTCCCATCTTTGACTGGCATGTAACCAATGGGTAGGTTTTATACCTGTCCTGTGCACAGGGGAGGAAGTCACGCTTCTTGAAGAAAGGGTAACTTCATTTTCTTAGTCACTAGCTGAACAAACAAGCTTTGACTTTCTCTTCGTGAATGAAAGAAACATTAACTAGAAAATGAACCGCAAAATAACTGCAGGGAAATACACAATAACTATGAACTTGTCTCCACTGGTGAACCTGATGACCTACTCCTGCAAAACAATGAATGTTTAATTGAGTGGATGTCTGTAAAATAAATTTACAGTAAAATGAACCCCATGTACTTGCACACTAGGGCACAGATTTAGACATACAGTGCCAGTGCTTGAACAAAGCCAAAACAGTGAATCATTTGTAGGGCTGAAAAGTAAAATGAACCCAAAGTACTTTTTCGAGAGACTTGTATCATTGACAGTTGTCATCTAGAGCACTTTCAGGAAGCCTTTTCTCTCCCCGGGTGTGCTGTTGTTAGCTGAGATCACTGTCTTGCATATGGTGCTCAGCTATGATGGGCTCATCTTGGAAAAACTCGTCCTACAGGCTCAGGCTGAAAGCTGCTGAAAACTGTCTCTCTGAGCTAGCTATGGTGAGGATGCTGCCAGCAATCTGCAGCAGCAGCCCTGAAACAGATGCTTGCTATTAAAAAGAGTGGGCTGACAAAAAGTGGTGAAAATAAACTCAGCATCCAATCATGAGGCAAAATATAGCCAGTTTATTTACTGTTTTTTCCTGGGTAAAATGAAAGCATGGAATCATGATTCATGTGAGGAAAACTTGGTAAAACATTATATAAACTTGGGGTTTTTTGTTTTGTTTTTTTTTCAGACTAAGCCAGGGGAATAAAACACAATTGTTATTGAGTATGTGGTGCCAGAAGCTACATGTACACCAAAGACTGCAAGTAAATTTAGATTTTAAGCTAAAAACTCTGCTGTAGCCAAACCATTTATACATTGCAACATGAGACTAGCACATGAATGTCAAAGCTGACCCCACCCTAACACAGTTGCCGGTGGCAAGGCTTTCAGATAAATGCACAAAACTTACAGTCTCTGGAGAAGAAGAGGAAAATGCTTTATCATATCCTCCTCTGTCCTGGGTTCCTCTGGGAGTCTGAAGGACTTCAGGACTAGCTCAGCAGCCCTGGAATCTGATGTACAGAGCCTCCACTGCCTATGAGCCATATGTCGGTTTCCCACTGTCAGCCTACACACCCTTAACTTCAGCTGTGCCTTTGGCTTGGTTTACAAAGCAGCCTTTTGCCTTAGCTTCAGAACCAGCAGAAAGCTGCTGTTCAGCTAAAGTGTGAGTGAGGTGGCTGTTTCAGAAAGACTTTTCCCTAATATTCTAAAAAATGCTTGCAGGTTTTCTGGTAGATGCCCTTATATTTATGTTAGATTCTATTTGACTTGACAAATTCTATTTTACTGTAAATTTACACAGACACTTTTTCCAATGGGAAATAAACTATTTGTAAGAATGACATTTTAGTACAAAGAGAAAGCTATATTTTGTACTAAGTATGGTGAAAAAAGCAATTTTGCACAGCTATATCTTCTATCTGGGCTATGAAAACTAGTTAAAACTATGTCTAGTTTTGAAACCCAGTAATCTTCTCATTTGCCAGTCTTTGTGGACTTATTTTGATCCAAAACTCCATCATTTAAATTGATGGGGGTTTATTTTTATTTTTTCTGAAAGAAAACACAAACCTAATGATATTCACATCAGCATTCAATGCACAGCCTTGTGTGGCAATGTATGAAAATGGTTTCATCCATCCACTTGTTCAGCCAAAACCCTTTTGCCTGTGGAGTAAGAAGTTCTAATAAAAAGTTTGAGACTCCTTGAAGCTGTCTCAGGCAAAACCTTTCTATGTTTGCTGGAACCATCCAAACAAAGTTGAAAAGCAGCTGTGTATAAAGAATGGGTAAAGCTTTCACTGTCTCATTTTACTTGCACTTTCACAATAATCAGCTCCATCGAGGTCAGGAGGGTTTATTTGATGGTGGATTTGTTTCTTCAATTTCAACTTCTAAAAAAACAGTGTGGCAGCACATTTGACCTATGTGAAGATCTGTGTACATTTGGTACTTTAAAAACAGGAAGATAAGCAAAAAGAGAAATGTTCTCAAAATCTTGCCATTGCTAACCCTACGTAGCCTTAATGGGTGAGACAGGGGAGGCAAAAAGCAGTCTCTCTGTGCTGTACAAAAGACACCGTTAGTCATCTTTGCTAAATTTGTGCCTTGCCTATCATTTCTCATCATCACATCTGCTTGCTCTCAGTAGGTTGTTGTTGGATGCCACGTGCAGTATCACAGAGTAACAATGAGAAACAAGCTAACGGGGGGGGGGGGAAATGATCAAATCCATTTGCAAATGCAGTGGAGAATGTAGAAGGTGAGCTGGGGGATTCACAGGAAAAGGCCAATTTCTATTTTCTCTCTAGGAGCTGTGAACCGTTCAAATGACAAAGTCCTGGCAGTGTTTGAGGGGACTTTCCCAGTAGTAGCCCATAAATTTCACTCTCCCTTTACTTCCTCTCCCAGAGACTGTATCCTCCCTCTGTCCCTAATCTGCTGGAGCTCGCACCCTCAAAACACCTTTGCACAATTCTTGTTCCTTGTAAGGAACAAAAGTTTTTCACCCCTTTCCACACAGCTGGACCTGCCCCCCAGGGAACAGCCCAGCACTTCTCCTGCCACCTTTTTGTCCTTTTCCCCTCTGCAGATGAAAACTACCCAGCACCTGTAAACCAAAGGGTTTGTATTTGACTAATCAAATGTCTTGCAAACAAAATTAGAACCTTAAATTATTTAATATGACTTAGAAATAATTATTGGCTAATGGCCTCATATAGCCTAAAATAAACCCATTAACTGCTGGCTTACAAAATAGCCTGGCATGTGTGTATGCTAAGGCAGAACACATTTGTCAGAGGATTTAAGTTCTTTCCTTCACCTACAGAAAGACTGATTAGGACCAGCCTTAGGGCTGGATGATATACTGACCTCTGTCCCTGCCCAGCATTTCTTCTATGTGTTAAAGAGACACTTGGTAATTGTCTCCTAATAATATTCTAGACAACACACTTCAGACTGCTTAGTACCAAGGCTGTTGTTGACAAAGGAAACAAAACACCACTATCACATCAAGACACCATACAGAAGTACCATTTAGGAACTGATTTTGTGGAAAAAAAGGCATCCACACAGGTAGACATGACAGCCTCAGCTCATTTCTCTGCTTTAATCAAACATTCCTTGTAAGATCTTAAAGGAAATACAGGTGAAGCATCACCCTGGATTGTTTGATGAAAATATTACATGCTTGAAAAAACACGCAATCCCTCTCCTAAATATGCTTACTGCTTTAGATAGTATTTCCCTGAGAGAGGTAGTCTGGATTACATTTAGTTAAAACTGTTCAAGGCAAAGGAATAATACAAGCTGATCATGGGGTCTGTTCTAGGGCCAGCCTGATCTCCTTGGAAATTTTAGGAGAGATCCTTATTCTTCCCAGGCACCAAGGGTAGACCAAGACCCAACTTGTCTGCCAGCACACTGAAGGAAGGGCTGGGTCTTGCTGGGCTCTATGTTCTCCCAGATTCCATTGGTTCAGTGAGCCAGGAATAGTGGTCAAGATCTTACTGGGTTGATCTTAAATTGCACCAAGTTGTCTGCTTCTAGGGAAAAGATGAGTTAACCCCTAACTCCCACAGCATCTGGGGAGCCCACAGGAGGCTGGCAAAGCAGACTCACAGCATTCAGCTGAGCCTGGTTTGGAGTTTTCCAGCAGAAAACATGAGCCCTGGCTCACCAGTACTAAACACAACTATCCCACTATCTCCCACTAATAATGCCGGTTTTACTTCTTATCCTCAATATGGAATCAAGTTTATTTTTGGAAGCTTATTTTACAGTTCAATGTGTTTTTACCAATACTATTTCTAGTTACAATTTAGAGATGATAGTTTCTTTCATTCTGATTACTCTGTTAAATAAATATTCAAATATATCAAGTGCTCTCTATAAAAAACACATACATACAACAAACAACCCCTCAAATAATAAAACTAAGATTAATAAAATATGTACACATATGAAATGGCCATCTAGCTTTGAAACTATAATGAACTTAATTACACTTATATCACATGACATAATCTAAAAAGAATCAGCATATATAAAATATTGGCATTGCCTCTGTAAAAAGATCTTGAGCATCTTGCTATTTAAAAATATAAACCAAAGCTAACCAGTGTTGTCTGTGTTTTATAGCTACTGAATATTAGATCAATTAGGAAGGAGTTTGTGGATTTCTCCATTAAACATCTGAATAAGGAGAGAAAAACATTGCCTTAAAGACAATGAAATATCTCCTTTTGATTGAGACTTATATTCAAGCAGGATTTAAAGAGAGGAATAATTCTTACCCTGGATATCCACAAACACCAGTTTAAACACAGCCTTTACCAGATCATTTTGTTTTATATGTCAAATAGAAAAGCTTGCTTAGAAACATTACAGGAATTAAACAAAAATCAATGTACAGAGTCAACAGTCTTCCCACTACACAGTTGAGTTTTAAAATACATAAAAGGACTGGGAAGTTTGACAGTAGATCACAAGTACTGATAGTGTAAATCACCTTCACCTTATTAGCTTCAGCTTGCTTGAACACCTTTGGACCATGAGCTGTGTGACTGTTCATAGATGAAACATGCTGACCTACATAAAGCCAGAAAATATCCTATGTGTACTTGAAAATTACACCTTGTCTTGGGACCTTTTGCCCAGGTGTAAATTTGCCCTTGAGGAGATCTGCCTGCAGACACCAGGGCACTGAGCAACTGGTTGGACTTCATGACAAACTGCTGGAAGGCTGTGACTGAGAAATATAATCAACAGTCTTGTGCTTTCTGTTCCAGTAAAGTTCAGTGCTAGCTAATGTTACTATTTAGCCAGCTGAATGCTCACCCTCCAAATTGCTTCAGATGGAGGACATAAAATAACATGCCTTAGTAGAACAGTTTCAAAGACAGGTGCTATGGTCAGTAAACAGGACCACTTGAATAATTCTGCTACGGGACATTCCCCACCCCACAACTGACACAGACCACTGGTTGCGATTACCTTAGATTGTTTTTTACTTGCATTATCTTGAGGCAGCCAAATTAGAAGTTACCATTCTCCCTCCATTCCAGTATGCTTTCTTAAAGATGTCACAGACCACTGGTACTAAATAATTTTCTTTCTGACAATTCATATCAATATAATGCACAGCATCATAGCTTAATACAAATACTTTACATAACAGACACATAAGGACAAAACAAAAGCATGTAACAATGCAGCTGCAACTATTTTACTATATTACATGACTGAGAGAGTTTCCTTTCATTTTCTTTGATCTTTTCTGTAGAATTTGAACTTCTGGTACCATTTAGCAATCAATGTTTCTTTTGGTATTTTTAAAAAGCGGAGGGGAAAATGTGGATGAAATAGAGTGCAGAGGAAGTGAGATCATAGGAAGGCACTTTTAAAATATCAGCAAACTGGTGTAACACAATAGTTACAGGGGAAACAGGTTTTACTAGGCTCAGCACCTCCTAAGTAAAATGGAGTAGAAGAAGATAGAGACCTATTCTTCAGGAAGAAAATAATGTTGTCTTCCCTAGTGATCTCCAATTGCTTGACTTGTGCATGTGTGATAGAGCTGGGGTCATTCTGTTCTATTCATTATCTTAACTAACAGACTCATTAAAAACATGCACAAACTGTGACCAGAGAAGGAGGGAGGGGAAAGCAATGAACACCTCAAAAACTCAAGGATAACTGTACAGGTTGTTAGAATAATAGAATACAGAATTTTATTGTGTATCTGCTCATGTTTAAATCTCTTTATTCCCCCTCCCAAGGAGTCTTGCTGTATGCCTGTAGACATTTAAAGATAGAGATAAGTAAGTTTTGTCCATGTGGGTTTCCCTCATTGCAGACCAAGCCATAAAATTATAAAAAAAACCATTATAAAATGTCACTTTTTTTATTTATTCTGGCAGACTCTGAATGCAACTACTGCTCTTCCTGGCTGGAAGGCATTTCTGAAGGATTCTGATGGTTTAGACTTTGTATAGGAGACCTTTTTGGTTTAAACTTGATTTTTGCTCTTGACATTTGTTCCTCACTTACTCTTGTACCATGGCAACGTTAGTACCTTAAATACTTAAATGCTTCTAAGATGGAGTGACTGGAAACTTCTGAAGCTCCACACAGCAAAGGCCCTCCATCTGGGGAGCAACAACGTAAACTAGTGTCCCTCCTAACACCCAGGACACGGTGAGCATCCTCTGTGGAGGAACTGGGAACTGAAAACATTATGCAACTCTGGGGGACTTATTTCAGAAAACAAATGCCAATTTTGTAACTCAGATATAATTTTAAAGTGATAAAAAAACTGAATAAAACTTATGCTTAATTATGTTCAAAAGACATCAGTAGCACAGTGCATCTGTGAATTCTTGTCAAAGTTCCATGTGATTTCAATTTCCCCAGCTCTGATCTACTTGGCAACTTGGTACCATTACACGCCACTCTTCATGTCGAACTCCTGATGATTTTGTGTTTCATTAATGGTCAGGAATTCATCGCGTGCTCCTGTTCGGTCATTTGACTGTTCTTTATGAACCAAGTGCACCATTTCTTGTGATTTGCTGGCATCACCATTTAATCCACTTGTCTTCTTGTCCTCCACTGCCCCTTTGCCATTGTTAATCACTAGTTTTTTCTTCTGCCCACATCTAGAAAGAAACAAAATTTTTAAAAAGTACTATTAGTGGAGATAGAAATAAGAAAAACATTGGAAGTCAATATTTGGGAAAAGGTGCCTGAAAATGAATTTTGTGTCTGACAGAGCAGAGTAAATGAAACTGAAGACTTATGCAATGCAAAGTGTAAAGTTTCTCCATATTGCATATTTTATTTTTTAAAGCATCCACCATTATATGCATAAAATTTGGCAGAAGCTTGCTTATTTGATTTGTATCTATCATTACTACAGATAGTAATAGCATTCATTACTGAACGTTAGAAAAGATTTTTCTAACATTTGGATAGATCCACGCTGATGAACTTTGTCTTACATTACAGGGACAGGGTCATACTTAATCCAGACTAGGGATGAAAATGCTCAGGTTCTTGAAATAGCAGAAAATTTGGATCAAGCTCTCAGCTCTTTATACAAGACAACTTTTTCCTTCTTTGTATTAGAATGTCAGACCTAGAAGCCCAACAAAGGAAGGAAATACAGAGAACTACTCTTGTTACTATTATCAGTTTAGCTCCTTATGGTATTAAGGTAGGAAATAGCTACTGTGCTTTTAAAGTTACTACTCTATATGGGAATCTTAATGAACACACACATACTCTTTTAAAAAGTCACCAGTCCAAAACTGATGAGTGCATGCTGGTCACTGTGAGCTGGGTATACTTCAGGGTAGCAAATAAGTATTAGTTACATAGCTGTCAGATTTGCCCCAGACTGGTAAAATGGTTCTCTGGCTACACAGTGCTGAACATGCTACTTGTCCTCAAACAGCCTTGTATAAACTCAGTATACAAAGAACAAGAGGGACAATGTCTCTATAAATTTGTACTTTAAAATGCTTTCTTTTTAAATTACACATATTTAGTTTTAATGACTAATTTTACAGTTCAGTTATACTGTTACCCTTCTGAAATGCTGCTTTTTTTCATGCGTACTGGCTGATAGATGAGGGTTCTTTTATATGACATATCTCAGTTCACTGTGCTAATGTTACACACACCCTTGGGAAGAATTCCCATTCTGCAGCTATGAAATGCAGAAAGAAGCCAGAAAGGAGCTGTGGAGCTCCAGAGCCTCTCAAAAGAGCAGATCAGAGTGTCTTTCCTGGTGTGATGGTCAAGCTGGGAAGCAAAAGGGAAAAAAAAGGGAAAAAGGGTGAAAAAGGGGAAAA
>JANHGN010000008.1:0-27732 GCA_024605025.1 Megaceryle maxima
CTCTCCAGCCTGTCCAGGTCTCTCTGGATGGCAGCACAGCCTGCTGGTCTGTCAGCCGCTCCTCCCAGTTTTCTGTCGCCAGCAGACTTGCTGACGGTGAGCTCTGTTCCCTCATCCAGGTCACTGATGAATATACTCAATAGTAATGGTCCCAGTACCGACCCCCTGAGGGACTCCACTAGATACAGGTCTCCAGCTAGATGCTGTCCCACTGTCCACAACTCTCTGCCTTCTGTCCTTCAACCCGTTCCCAATCCACCTCACTATCCGATCATCCAGACCGCACTTCCTCAGTTGTGCTGTGAGGATGCTGTGGGGGACGGTGTCAAATGCTTTACTGAAATCCAGATAAACTGCATCCACTGCTCTACCACCATCTATCCACCTGCTTATGTCCTCATGAATGGCTAACAGGTTGGTCAGATGTGACTTTCCCTTTGTAAAACCACGTTGACTGCTCCTACTGGCTCTCTTATCCTTGATATGCCTGGAGACAGCGCTGAGGATTAGTTGTTCCATCACCTTTCCAGGGGTGGTGAGGCTGACAGATCTATAGTTCCCTGGGTCCTCCTCCTTACCCTTTCTGAAGACTGGAGTGACGTTTGCTTTCCTCCAATCCTCAGGCACCTCTCCTGTTCCCCATGATGAAAAAATCTTACCAGAGATGATGGAGAGTGGCCTAGCTATGATCTCCACCAGCTCCCTCAGCACCTGTGGGTGCATCCCATCAGGACCCATGGATTTATGGATGTCCAGATTGCTTAGCTGGTCCCTGACCCAGTTGTCATTAACCCAGGCAAACTCCTCTTTTATCCCAACTTGGTCTGGGGCTCCAGTCATTGACACTGACATGTAAAAGAAGTGGGAGTGAGAGTGGCAGAACTAGCTTGCCAGACTTGTAAGCAGATGAACAATATATTAGAAATGAAAAATGTTTGTGAAGTTGTCTCAAAATGAACTTTGCTCACTTATCACATTATTTATCAGCTGGTGTAGCTGAGGTATTTCCATCTGTAAACTCAGGTTGTGCCCACACCCTGTTTCTGTCTGTCAGCTGTCTACACATCTCACCTTAAGCAGGGGAGAGGAGGAGGGAAGACCATCTATGGATTTACTTGCAGTGCCTTGAGATGTTTACCACAAAAGCAGGTGGCATATCTAGGTAGCCTGAGCTTACTGAATAAGGTTACTTATAAATTAACGTGGATCCAAATTTAGAAAGATGTGGTTTTTTAAAGAAGGATACTGTGGAAGCTTGAATTTAAGATGACATACTAAATTCTCCAAAATGTCAGGATTTTTTGGTGAAACATCAGCTCAGTGTAGAAAATGCTCCAGAGACAAATTGTACAGGTGCAATTCAAAAATTATTGCAGTAACAGTTATTTAATGAGCTATTTCTGTAACCAAGTAATTGTTCTAATAGCTCTTTTAAGAGTTTGGTTTAGCTTTAAATAAACTGAAAAGAGGGAGAATGCAAATCCTTAAACATAATCAATATTTTATTTTAAGAAATAAAATCGCAGCCTGTATTTGTTGTCCAGGACCTGAGTTACAGGCTGAAACCTAATTTGTCTTCTGGGGTTTTTTTGGTTTTGGCTCACACAAAGGTTTCTATTGACAGAGAATAAATGATGTTGTGCAAAAGACAGGCACCTGGGACCTGCAAGATCTGTGCTTAGTTCTTAGCTCAGCACCAGTATTCTTTGCAGTCATTTCATCTGGATGTTTTTCCATCTGTTCTGCTTTTCTAGGTGGCAAGCTTTTGTGAGACCATGTTTGCATACAGATGGATACAGGGGATCCCAAGTGTTACTCAGAGCCTCTTGTTGCTGTTGAAATGCATATGACAGTGAAATGAATTCCTGGTTTATGTCTTTAAGTGATTAGATCTTAATTATATGCAAGTGTGTATTTTTCATTTGCAAGGAATAGTGGGGAATGTTTACAAATGTGTTCTCCTGTACAAAAACCTGATCAAATAAGCAGGAGGGAAATGATTAAGGATGGATTGCAAGTTGTAAGCTTATGCAGGACTTCTTGAAGGAGGGAGCAGAGCAGAACAGTTTTGAATCATCTGCTTCAGCTCTTCATATCCTTGTGACTTTGCAGTTTAATTTTCCATCCACGATGGCCTGGTCAGACATGCCCAAGCCAATTCCTGAGTACAGGATGTTTAAGTGCCGTGTTGGAGAAGGTTGAGTTGGAATCAAAGAGGTTAGTATTGCATTAAAAGCAATGATTGCTAGTAATGAGGAGTCCCAAAGAGTTAAGTTTGGTGATTGAAAAGGTTGTAGTTGTACTTTTCTGAGTTCATTAGAGAAAGATGCTTTTTTTTCCTGATGTAAATTGGTAAAGCTTTAGTTATAGCTGCCTTCTCCAATAAGCTGAGTATTCAAACTTGAGAGTGTCAAGTATTACTGAATTAAAACTACAGGCTATTACTTCAGTTCCTAGATGTAAGAAAAATTCCAGAGATTTGTGTTGATCTCCTGTATTGTTGGATTGATCCCTCCCCAGTCCCTGCCTCTTGTAAGCTGCCTTTGGCTCTAGAGTTCTGCTTTGTCCCATAGAGGTGCAACTGATATTTCATCTCGTGTTACGTTAACTGATGGTTTTAAATGAAGTTTTTTGTGACACAGACATCCTATGCTGCACAACTTCACTTGAATCTAGTTCTTTTGAAGACAGATGATGGTTTAAATTTACTAAATAGATACCGGTGCTTTGTGGTATGCATGCTTTCTGGCAAGCTGCCTTTCTGATCTGTCTTAAAAAGCTGTTTAAAATACACATTCATCAGTTTTCTGCCCCTGCCTCCCCTCATGCCCGCAAAGGTGCCGTTTGCATTTTTGTCAGGTAATCGGGAACAGCAGCTGTTAAAATTACTGGCCATACTTCATGTAAAGTTGCTGTTAGAAATCCAGGGCTTCTCAGTGATGTTATTTAGATTTCAGAAGCTCTTGGTAGCAGACACCTTCCCTGTGTGGGCTGTCATTTGTTTCCTTTAGCCTGGTTACAGGGAATAGCCATTTTATGCTAAAATAACTAAAGCACGAGAGCTCAGTTGTGTCCATTGCTTTCAGAATTTTCATATAAAACCCTGTCTCTAGGTTTGAATTCCAGTTCCCTAATGTGAACAGTAATTCCTCTTAATGGGATTTTCAGGTACTGTTATGGAAAGGTTCACTGTGGCCTGGACCACAGAAGAGAGCACACATTCTTATGGACTGTGAATAGGACAGAAAGAGGCCAGTACTGAGTGTTGAGTAACATTCTTCCTTCCTACTGGATCACTTCTGTTCTTCAGAAGTGGTGGAAATTAGGTGAAATACTGAAGGATCCTATCTCAGAAATAAGATGAGGCAAAATTCTGTGCTAGATCATATGATCCTGCTCTGGCAGGGGGGTTGGACTCGAAGATCTCCAAGGTCCCTTCCAACCCCTGACACCCTGTGATACCTGTGAAAATGTGCCCTTCAAAACAACCATGAAATGCTTTGGCCCAAGATAAAAGATGAAGGCAAAACTTTTGTCTGCAGTTGTTTAAGAATGGCAAAGCATTGGTCACACAGATAAATTGATAGTTTAATTTCAAGCAACACAAATGATGTCATGGGAAGTAGTTTTGGTAAACAACATTTATCTCTGTTTCTCCATTTTCTGTGCTTAGCGACAATTGTTCATGCTAATTAAATATTCATTAACAGACTTGAAAATGCAATTGTCTTTGTAAGTGCATTAACATCTATTAAAATTATATATGTTTTTTAATATTTTGTAAGTGAAAAGAACAGTGGTCTGAATATAGTTCAAACAGATGACGACAAGCCACTTACAATGAACTCGCTTCGTATGTTTTTCATGCCCAGATCTCACAGTTAATATACTAAACCTCATAGCTAATATGCCTCAGCTGATACTCTCACGGAGCTTTGGAAAGGATTCATTCTGAATTATAGGGAGCTCTTTGTGAATGTTGTATTCAAGGGGGTAGTTTTTTTCAAAACTTCTTGGCCTCTATGTGGGGAGTGCAGTTTAGTGAGTAGCAGGTGCTTTGAAAATATCATCCCCCTGCATCCTGAGTCAGTTAAATATATTTACATTTATGTTTTCATATTTGTGGTTGTATTTTGAAATATTAACTATCATGTTCTGTGTAGATGCAGCCAAGTGCTGGCTGCTTTTCAGTACACTCCTGCTGAATTGGTATTTCTGAATAAATTTGTGGGTGTATTTGATTGTATCAAGTGCAGCATGATGGATGTCCCAATGCTGATGGATGCCTGTGGATATCAACATGATTTTCATGTCTGAGGTCTTCTCTAAGGCTAGATTTGTTGCAGTAATGTTGACTTATCAATGCAAATACCAAGAAGGAAGATGCTTCACTAATACAAGCTCATTTTATTCTACTGTTTTATACATGTGGGATTATGTCACCATAGCAGCACTGGAATACTACAAGTCAAAAAAAAAAAAAAAGGGAAGATGAAGGATGAGACTGGAAGATGGTACAAGGTGTGTAATGGGCACTTACTATAACTTCCCAGATAACTAACGTGGCAACATCTGCTCTGGTCTTGGTATTAAGGGTGACCCTGGGCAAAGTAAAAGCCTAGGATTTGTACTAGAAATGGCAAAAAAAAAAAAAAAAATAGTGGTTATCTATTTATACTCTGCCAGAATCTCTATAGATTGCCATCTTGGGTTTGCCAGGGAGGGGGTTGGATTGTGTAGGACAAGGAGTGCTGCTGAGAAAGCCATGATTGCAACCTGTACATTCTCCCTGTGCCTCAGTCCCCCTTCGTGAAAGGAAGCTGTGAGCCCAAGCCTCTCCACCCTCCTGCTCTGCACCTCCCAACTGCTCATCCTGCTGCAGGAACAACTTGACTCTTGCCAAGTCTCGGTCCCTCGTATCAGGCATGGCAAGACTTGGTTTTGCCCGCTATAAGGGAATCATTTACCAACCAAGATGCTAGGATTGAATTTTATTGGGTATTTTTCAGTCTTCGTATTTTTCACGGCTAATGTCACAGTCTGCCCAACAATGTTAACTCTGGTCCATGTTTTCTCACAACCTATTTTTATTTCTCTTCCAGCAACAAGAGGCTGCAATCGGTTAGTACAGCTGTAGCTTTCTCCAAAACTCAGGAGGTCAGATTTGTATATGGCACAAATATTTGTATACGGCACTAATGTTAGATGGTGCTCTGTTCTATTCAGACAGGATTTACTGCTGCTCTCTTTGGTATGATCAGTGACTTTGGTTTGTGATCTGTGGTAAAAATGGCTTAATCTTACACTCGAATACGGTGAGCCTGAGGTGCTCTGTCGTGGTCCCTCTGTGCAGTCCAGTCCCTCAGCAGCAAATGGGGTAGAAGGTGAATATTAGGGCTGCAGTAAGTGAGGAGCTCTGCTATATTCTTGCAGTTTTGAATTGGCACAGGTCTGAGGCGGATGTCTGAAGACACTGAACAGTTGTGCCTTTTGTAGGTGAGTGTCATGAAACAAATTTGATAATGGGTTATGGGCCAATGGAATTGAATCAAGCCTCTTTTAGCTCTTGATTTGTGAATTCTTTGCTCAATGTGAGTAGCACATAGCATCTGGATATTTATTCTTTTAGGTAATAAAATGGAAGTGGGAGAATTAACCAAAAAACCTAGCTATTAAGTGCCCTAAAAATAAAAAAATCAGTAACTGCAATGACTTCAGTATGCATTTCTTAACTCTGTGATTATTTCTTAACTCTATAATTACCACTTCATTAAGTGGCAATTAATGGGCTAAAGAAGAAAAGAATTTAAATTGGTTGAGATGGTCCCTTATATGTTATGGTGAGATGTATAGAAATATAACGTCTGCTCTTCCATCGTCTTGACACTGTGGATCAAGTGGCAAGTTTGCAAACAGTATGTAGGGATTACAGAGTCTGAGTAGCAGCACTTCAAGTGCACTTCATACAGATGGTGGTTGCTTTAAAAGCCTCAGGGACATGCAGAGTATGTGCTTAAAAGGTATGCTTGCCTTTTCTTTAAGTGTTTGGGTAAGTCCCAGAGCTGCTAGTAAGGAACTCCTGTTGTGGCAACATGAATGCCATATGAAATCTTTATTTGGAGTTCAGGTCAATGACTTTCCTTCTTTTCAGCCTGTCTCTTGGACTGCAGCGGGACGGTGCATTTCCGTGGTTCTCCCTAGGCTGAAACATCAGGAAAGCAGAGAGGAAAATACAACCCAAAACGTTGTTGCTGCTTCTTTATGAAGGTGCCCAGTGTAGCTGAGTCTCTGTAGGTCCATTTGCATACCAAAGAATGTATAAAAAGAATTGTTTTAAAATTGGACTGGCATTTATAAGTACAATATTGTAGTTTAAATTAGAGAAGCTAGAAGAAATTAATTTTAAATCTCTGGCATTTCAAAGTTTAATGCCTTCTAGGGTAGTTTTGCTTCTGTCCTCAGTATTAGCTTAGAGGCTAAATTAAAATGAGCCAACACCTCTCAGGTTTTGAAGTTGTTTTGATGAAATTTTGCTTAGTAAAAATGTCTGGGTGCAGAATTAAAAAAATGCAACCTGTATGCATCCCTGGAAAATGAAATAACTTCAAATATTCAACATCATGGAAAGATCACTCCATTTTTCCCCTCTGTATGAACAGCAGTAGAGTTTTACATCCCTTGGAAGTAGTATAGAGCTTTACATGAAGGTTTCTCCTGTCAAGTCTCAGTTATTTCCCAGAATGGTTTCAAAAGCAGAGAATTTTCTGTTGGAAAATAGAAAATTGCTCCCTTCTAATTTCATAGCAGAGGTTATCTGAGGCTTTCTGTGTAAAGGCAACTTAAAAATGAAGACAGGTGTACATTTTGTGTTCTCTACATGCCCGGAAGCCCCGTGCTCTGGCAGTCCTGACACAGAGCACGTCTGTGTGTCTGTCAGTTATGCATAGTTGCAGTGCTGTCATGACTCACTTTCTTTTATGAGAAAATCAGAACTTAGATTAATTTTCAGGGATGTTTTTAAATATGCCCAGGATTCAGAGGGACCTATTTGATGGGGCTAATCAAAACAATTATCCAATGACGTGATTTCCCTAAAGAGCAGGTTGTTTCAGTTGTCACTCTTTCCTCCCTTCAGAGCGGTCCATTTGTCATTTGCCAAGACAATGTGGTGGTGATGTAATTTATTTTTTTAAGCAACCTGTGGAACATGGTGAAAGTTTCTTTCAAAGAATTATGAATGGATTTATTTCACATTTTCAGCATTCTATAATGATTAATGTGTGTGTTCTTAGATCTTCTAAGATTAAGACTTGAGTTCTAAGTTCAACGAAAGAAAATAATTTATAAAAAACTATCCTTAAATAATTTCCTTATTGTATAACATAATTATGTTCTATGTTGAAGCCCTGTAAGAAATTTCCAAGTGGACTCAAAATCGTTCAATACATTGGATTTTCCTGAAAAGTTAGAAAGGCAGTGGTTTCCCACATAGTTATTCTTAAGTAGAGATGCCAGTTGTATAGTAGCCATTAGCAGGGTTTCTTTTCTTTTAAGAGAGCTTTGCTTATGAGCCTTTCCAAGTCTATCTGGCTACCTAGTCTTGGGAAAGGGTTTTGTTCAGAATATTGCCACTAACAGGGCTGTGCTGAAACAGATGATTCTTTAGTGGTTAATATAAAGAACTCTCTGATCAATGAGAAGTCTCTTAACCCTGCCTGCACAGAATAAATTTGTTCAGTGTCATGAAGATGATTCAGTGGTTTGGAGATTTTAAAAAAACAAACAAAAAACCCCCCAAACAAAACAAACAAAAAAACCCTCACAAACAAACAAAAAAAAGAAAAGAGATATTATCAGGATGTTACCTACTAGAGCAACAGAACAGGAAATTAAATCAGTTAAATAGTGATGCAGAATGCAAAGATAAAATCATAGTTTAGAATAGAAATATGCAGAGGAAGCACTCCATTAAAAAGGTAGTAATCTGATTAAAATAATGCCTGCAGAATTACTTCACTGTGACATGAAGCTGGAGGGAGGGTTGTGATGGGAGGCAAGCTATCAGATGGTGTCCCTGACAGTTCTGCAACATTGAGGCTCAGGAGATGAAAACCTGGTGACTATGGACTCCTGCTTTACACCTCTGTCAAATACTGCTTTTGAAAGTGCATCAGACTTGGATGAGGCTCGGGTTGTCATCTCGGTGATTGTGCCTGGCTTGGTTCTCTGTATTCAGTTACCCACAAATGCTTGTCTGGATTTAACTTGCACTGTGGCTGTGGTGATCCCAGTTTGCACAAAAATCTCTCAGATTTAATAGGACTTTAAAAGATTGGTTTTTTCTGCTCAGCTTGGACTTTTTAGGTTGCAGTGGTAAGGAATATCCCCAAATGCAACTGACTGATGTACTCATTCTCTGGAAGTTGTCAACTTTTCCAGCTGACTGGTCAAGACAGACTGTTGAAATATTTCTAGTAGTAAAACTGTTTCCCATTGGAACAACTTTGTTCTTATTACACATTAGGACAATATTGTGCCTTGGGGTCTGGCCAGACGAAAACCTTTCCTCCTGTTAATTGACTGCCAATTAGCCTAAGAGCAAGCTAGCATTTATGTAAATGTCCATCAAGATACTTCAGTTTTAACAGTGCAATTTGTAAGTGCTAGCAAGGGCTCACATTAACAATGCAGCTCCTGTTTGGCCCCTGAGATACTGCAGTGCTTTCAGAGCCTGCGGTCTCTTGAAAGGATTTGATTCCTGGCTTTTCTTAACTTGTCAGCATCCAAACCCCCGCCTGCAATTTTTCTGCCTGTTGGAAGTGCACTGGTTGAGAAAACAGGAGTAAAGTAGTACAGCTCCTATGTATAAATGTAGTTAGATGCACATGTGTAACTAGACTTACACTGGCAGTTAGGATGTTTGGTGTTCCTATACTAATGTAGTATGGTAGGAAAAATGTTTAGCCAAGAAGAAATACAGAGACAGCACTTCATATTGTGAAACTGTTGTGCAATTAGCCAAAAACCTTGGTAATCGCCTAAAAGACAGCTTGGGTGGGATATTGGGCTGTTCACATGTTATTTTACAGGCTGCAGCCAGAAGCGAGTCTAGAATGATGAAAGTTATTCAGGATTCAGATCGAGAGTGTGACATGCATTGACCTGCCTGCTAGCAGCATCTGCATTAACTAGATCTTGTATGGAAGACTATATGGATGGGTGCCATCATATGGCACATACAGGACAACCAGGAGATCAAGCCCAGTCAGCATGGATTTACGAAAGGCGGCTCCTGCTTGACTAGCCTGATCCCCTTCTGTGGCAAGGTGACCCACTTAGTGGATAAGGGAGCAGTTGTAGATGTTGTTTACATGGACTTCAGCAAACCCTTTGACACTGTTTCCCACAGCATTCTCCTGGAGAAACTGGCTGCTCATGGCTTGGGTGGGCATACACTTCCCTGTGTAAAACTCTGGCTGGCTGGCCAGGCCCAGAGAGTGGTGGTGAATAGTTAAATCATGTTGGTGGCCAGTCAGAAGTGGCATTCCCCAGGGCTCAGTACTGGGGCCGGTTCTGTTTAATATCTTTATCAATGATCTGAATGAGGGGATTGAGAGCACCCTCAGCAACTTTGCAGACATCACCAAATTGGGTGGGTGTGTTGATCTGCTCAAGTGTAGGGAGGCTCTACAGAGGGATCTGGCCATGCTAGGTCAATGGGCCAAGGTCAGTGGTATGAGGTTCAACAAGGCCTAGGTACTAGGTCCTGCCAACAAATATTTCTGAAATGTATATAATGTTCCTATTATAATAAAACCAAGTTGCAAGTCATCCCTGAATTTAGTGGTGACAGCCAAGCCCAGTGGTCCATTTGAGTTCAGCACATCATAGTTTTCCATTAAAATCTCATAGTGTCCAGAGCACTGTTAGTATTTCCATTCATTTGTTCCTTAAGCTAGTACCCACCATCCCAGTGATGCGTCTGAATTTCAGTGCCACAAACCAGTATGAAATTGATAGAATCACTGCATAGCTACATCTTGTAAGTGTAGGCGTTGATGAGCTGTTGTGAGTATTCTGGCATCTATGCAAAAGTGAACATAAAATTCTGATTGAAGCTGTCCCATGCTTGGCTGTGTGAGATTTTTGGGCTGTCAGGTTAGTGGAGGAAAACAAAATCAAAGTTTGTGTGTGGTTCTGTCTATCCCTCAGCTGAAGGATGTTCTGGAACACAGATGTTGTGGGAATATGGTGCCCAGACAAAATACAGGAGTTACTGTTAGCTTGATTTGGAGGAGGGAAGAGTAAAATTTTCCTAGTTCCAGTGATTAGAATTATTTTATTTAGTACATTTTCCTGGAAATTTGCGTGCAGCCTCTGTCTGAGCTATTGGCTGTTCAGGACATTCCACTCTGGAACAGGCAAAATACATCCTCCTTTATGATGCTGCATTTGAAATACTTCAGAGGTATTCCCTCATAAGGGGAGGAGATCACCCTTCCAAGTCCTGTCATTCAGCCCTGTTCCTGTGGTTTTTTCAGCCTAGGAGAGGAAACCAAAATGAAGATTTGGTTGTTTCTCTGATAGAGACTACACTTGTGGCAGCACCACATCTTTTGGAAATACCCAAGTTTCAGCAAACACTGATTTTATATTTATCCTTTGCCATTAATAGATTTTGGCTTAATTTCTTATTTTTGACTCTGAGCACTACAGAGTGGGCATCATGGAGCATTTATAGACCAAGTACCTGTACCTCCTTCTCTGGAGTGCTAGAAAAAAAATGTCTGAACAGCTTCTCTATCTGCCTAAACCTGTGCTAGAATTGTACCACCATTGGATTATCTCGTGTTGTAAGTACGCTGGAGACGGAACTGATCCTTCAGGTCTGGTATTCCTTTTAAGCTGGTGTAGAGTTTATGTTCCTAAAAGAAGAATCAGATATGAGGTGGGGAGTTCAGAGGCTATTTCCTCTCCCAGTACTATGTTAGTCAGAAAGATCTGGTGTAAAGATTTAGCTAGGTACAAAGTTCTTCTGCTTTATTGATCTGAGAGTTAATACTTTTGGCCACATGCCTAGGAGATGTGGGGCAGCTCACTGAGAGTTAGTTTTCCTCACGTTGTCCATAAGTGCAAGCTCTCAGTGGCTATGTTGGACTCTGTGGTAAAGCTGATCCAGTGAGTATTTCTGTTTTGTCTCCTACAGTGAAAACTAGCCCAGAGTAGAAGTTGTGTGGATGGGTCCTTGATCTGTCTGGCTTCTGACTTGAAGTACCCTCTGACTTTTCAGTAACTGAGCTTCTTTGAAATGGAACCACAAAGGTTCCGTAACTGCTTTCCATCCCAGGAATCGCAAACACTCAAATGGGAACTATTCAAAGATATAAATGCTATGGATTTTTTTTTTTTTTTTCATCTGGATGAAAAACTGCTTATCATGTGAATCATCAGGAAATGAACCTCAAACTGGGGTCTGTGTGCCTTGGAGAGTCTGAGCTAATTAAAAGGTGGTTGTAGCTTGACTGCTGCAGTATTGGTGGTTTCCAGCTGGATAAGAGCCTGAGCGGATGATGTTCATGTTTGCCCCAAGTCTGTTCAGGCACAGTGTGGTGGGTAATGGCGGGTGTCCTGCCTATGAACTGAAGCTGCTGGGAGCACTAATTAATTTGTATGAACAGGATTATTTTAATGCGTATGTACTGAGGATATGCGTCTTGAAAGAATGCTGTGTGGACAGTGCATTACCTATTCTAAGATATAAATATTGCTGATATATTTTATTTGTAAAAATTAATATCCTCGAGAATACTCAAGAACAGGAGAGGTTAATGTAGGCAGGATGGTAAGTAGTAAATACTCATTTTGAATGCCAGAAGGCAAGTATCAGAGGTAGTGGGCCTTTTGTAAGGCAGTAGGATAGATTTTAGATTTTCTGATATTCCTATATTCAGAATCCAGACCAAACACACTCATTTTTAACTTTGACATTTGCCCTTCTGTGATTACTAATACCACAACTGTGTTGTTCTGTCGTCATGCATCATGTATCATTTGGACAGAAAACAGGCTTCCAAATCCTCCTTCCTGCAAGGGAATTGACCTTCTCATTAGTTGGAAATAACACTATGATAGGTAATCAATATTTAGTTGAAATACCAGCATCTTATCTTAGGCATTAGTCATCCTGATTTCTGGAAAGTGTTCAGACTAAAAGCAAAATGTTTAGACTCTGCTGTGTATGGCAAATCTGCCCTTATATATACAAATCACATGTATACAAGTGTTATTTTGAATGTACAAATTCCAGATTTGCATCTCTGAGGCTCAGAGGTGTGGCACTAAATGGTGTTAAGTCCAGCTGATGACCAGTCATAAGCGGTGTCTCTCAGGGCTCAGTTTTGGGACGAGTCTTGTTTAATATCTTTATCACCGACCTGGACAAGGGGATCAAATGTGCCCTCAGTAAATTTGCAGATGACAGGAAATTAAGTGGGAATATTGATCTGCTTGAGGGCAGGAAGGCTCTGCAGAGGGATTTGGAGAGGCTGGAGCGATGAGCTGAGGTCAGTGGGATGAGGTTTAACAATGCCAATGCCAGGTCCTGCACTTCAGTCACAACAACCCCAGGCAACGCTACAGGCTTGGAGAAGAGTGGCTGGAAAGCTGCTTGACAGAAAAGGACGTGGGGATGCTGGTGGACAGCCAGCTGAACATGAGCCAGCAGTGTGCCCAGGTGGCCAAGAAGGCCAACGGCATCCTGGCCTGTATGGGAAATGGTGTGACCAGCAGGAGCAGGGAGGTGATGGTGCCCTGTACTCGGCACTCGTGAGACCACAGCTTGAGTACTGTGTCCAGTTTTGGGCACCACGGTACAAGAAGGACGTTGAGGTGCTGGAGCGGGTCCAGAGAAGGGCAGTGAAGCTGATGAGGGCTCTGGAAAACATGTCTTACAAAGAGCAGCTGAGGGAACTGGGGTTGTTTAGTCTAGAGAAGAGGAGATGGAGAAGAGACCTTATTGCTCTCTACTAGACTGTTGCTTGTCTATCAAGCAGCACAGCTCAAAGCAGACCTTTGTGGTGGCTGCTGGAGTGGGTACAGAGGAACATACCTGGTGTAATCGGTGTGCAGCACCTCATTGTTTAAAAAATGGTTCTGGAATGGCTCCCAGATTATACATCTGCCCCTGTAATTCGTATCTCATATAGCAAGGCTGAGACAGGAGACAGAATCACAGAATGGTAGGGGTTGGAAGGGACCTCTGGAGATCATTGAATTGAATACCCTTGCCAGAGCAGGGTCACTCAGGGCAGGCCACACAGAAACAGATCCAGGGGGAGTTTTGAAAGTCTTGAGAGAAGGAGACTCCACAACCCCTCTGGGAAGGCTGTTCCAGTGCAGGTATTGGGCATTAGTCACATCACTGTCTGCTGGTGAAACATCTGTGGGTAAGCCCTTCCCAAAACTAGTTATCAGAACAACAAGAAAGACAGACTGACCTATAAGTCAGTTTTATCTTCAGTTTTGAATGTGCTAATATTAACAGAGCTGCAAATACCCATTTCCCTTCTCGCTGTCAGCAGGTAGCAAATAAAAGGGGTGACATTGAGCCTTATTTACCAATGAGAGCAATTTTAATTCTCCTTTTACCACAGTTTCTTCCCTCACATTTATATTTACCCTCTACTTTATCATTACAACATTATACTAATGTAGAATTAACATACCATTAAAAGCTTTCACGAGCATCGCTGTGTAAGGTTCAAAACGCCAACAAACCAAAGAACACCCCCCCCCCAAAAAAAGAAAAAACAAACCAAAACCAACTCTCCCCCAACCACACACACAGAACAGAGCTGTAAGGGACTTCGTAAGAGTCCCAGCCCACCTCCAGCCCCAAAGCAGGAGTGATACAGCTTCCTCAGGGCCCATAATGGCCAAAAAGGAGCCTTGTCCTCACTACTACCAAAAATCCTCCTTGCGATGTCTCGATTTTAACAATTTCTTACTTTTCCTAGGTTTTTTTGGTACCATTGATTATCAGTCTAGTAGCCTCTGGTGCTTTTACAGTGGTTCTTGTATCAGAATACTAGGGCCATGTATCATATATATATACATATATATGATACTGGAATATATATATATATATATATCATATATATATTCCTGTATCAACATCTAGGGCCACGAGACAGCATAACTGCAGCATGCTGGAAAAAAAGAACTGCAAAGCAGTGATAAAATGGTTTGAGCTATAATATTTACTTGTATCTTGTGACTTCACATATGGAGATATCATCTAATTGTCAATAGACTAACAACAATTCTTACCAAGGGCCTAACTCATAACTCTTCAGAGTCAATGAGTTCGTTCTATTGCATTCAAATGGCTTTGGATCACACCCAAAAGAAAAAAAACAAAACAAAATAAAAACCCACAAAACAACAAACGACCACACAAAAGTAAGTTACAAATTGTCTCATTAACTGCTCCAAATGTCTTTTGAACCTCTTCCAGAAAAATAAATGAAGGGGAAAAAGAAAAAGTATTCAAGCACTCCAAGAACACAATTCAAGTAAAAGAAGGAAAAAAAAAAAAAATGTACTGCCCAGGCTGCTTTTGAAGTGATAGGAGATAAAATATAATCACATGCTGCAAATGACTCCTAAAGTCAGGGAGAACAAAGGCTGACATAAGGCTGCCCTTTGATCCTTACATGTCTCATCATTCAGCCTCTCCTTGTTATTCAGTCGTGTCATGTGCAAAGCATTCACACAATCATTGTCAGAAATAACCCCACTTTTTCCCATCTGCACTCGCTCCAAGCTGAGCAGGAAAAAAAACCCAACAAAACAACAAAACCCCACACTACTAACAAAGCAGTTACATCAACAGATGTGAATTCTGATTTAAACAGCCATATTTCTTTCCCTAGAAGTCTCTGTTGTACTAAAAGCATGTGAACGTGCATAAAGTTTTCTTTTATTCAAGTATATGAAGAACAAATAATCCTACAAGTATATGAAAAAATCCATTATAGGTTCCCAGCTCCTAGTGTTTTCAAATGCAAAGAACCTAAATATGTTTAGGAATCCTATTCTGAGCTTTAAAAGTCATCATCTGGGGTACAGCAAAAGGTCTGTGCAGATGAGTTGCTCCAGCTGGGATTTTCACTTTATCATATGCCCATAAGTGGTTAATTTGGACCTGCCTACCAAAGAAGTAAAATTAATGCCACTGTCCTGAATGTTTCATCTTCTTTGCTGAAATAAAAGCCTCTACTGGGTGGTGATTATAAAGCATGATTGCCCTTATAATTCTAATATCTGCTTCCCTTAATTTACAACTCTCCCACCAAATAAAACCAAGGAAGAAATAGAAAGTTCATTAGCATTACAAAGTTAAAATTATTAAAACCAATCCACAATAACATCTCTCTGGATTTCAGCATCAAATAAAGCTTTGTTCTGTCGTGTTCTCAAAACAGATTGCTGCTGACCTCACATCGCAGCTCACGAGGAGCAAAGTTCAGAGAGAGTATCAGTCGTCATTTTCAACTTAAACCAGTTTCTATAAAAGTTATGCAGTTTTGGGGTGGAGAGGCTGCACAAACACAACCAAAGCCCCTGTATTCTTAGTTTTCTGTATTCTGAAGAGCCTGTGATCTTAAAAATACTACAGAAGAAAAGTATGGCATAAGAAATGCCACTATTTACAAAATACATAGTGCTTGTTTGTAACTTGCACTCTGTCAACACAAACCAAGATACCATAGTAAGAAATACGACTCAGTTTAATCATGCATCCTAAGGTGATAAACCCACATTTTCTGTAATGCCAGGTTGAATATTTTTATTTTATCTAGGTTGTATTTGCAATATATTTTTGGGTTTCCCAGTAGATTCTTCTTTCTCTCCATATTACTGTGTTCTAGCCCCAAAATAGCCATTAACAACTACACACAGAGGGCCAAATTCAAGAAGCAAGATTCACACTAAGCTGGTCAGTTTTGAAGTGTTTTGACAGAAAGCTAAGCCAAATTCTTTTGTACTTTTACTTCTTCACTAATTTATTCCAGTATCTACCATCTAGAAAAATATACATCTGTGTTTGTCTACCAGCTCTTCTGCAGTAATCAAGTTAAAAACTAATAAATAAACCCTTACCTGATGATTAAATCAAGCAGTAAAAGCTCCAATCCTAGAAATATTAAGGAGGTAGACCTGCTGCGAGTAAACTGGTCTCATGAAGAGTGGAGGCCATCAGAGACTTGAACAAATGTGTATCAAAAGGACAGATTAATGTCCCATTCAGAGCCTCCTCAACAATTCAAATTCCTCCTCAAAGAACCCACTGCAGAATCAGGCCTATTATTAAAAGCTTTTAATCACAGAAAGCAAAAGACTTAAAAATATCTAGCAAATTTTCCTTTTCTCCTTGAAATACTATTAAAATGGTCTAGTTCATTTAAACAGGAAGAGAAAATGGTGAGATTACAGAATCCCAGCATGGTAGGGTTTGAAAGGGACCTCCAGAGACCATCATCCATTTTACTAAAAGATGATGGCAGGACCAGCTGAAGCTGCTCTTAAGTAACATTTGGCAGCAGCAGCAGTTTTTAGAGGGATGGTGAGGAAATCCAGGTAAGAGATATACTATAGCACCTTCCTTCGCACCAGGTGAAAGCACTGACGCGATATTTAAGTCACAATGGGGGACAGGTTGAAAAGCCTGAAGCATATGCATTTTACCTTGGTCCAGTCATAATTGCTGCTGATCCATTTAGCATACAGCTCAACTGCTTTGTAAACCAATAACAAATACAGCTTAAGAAGAAAAACATGCTTTCAAAAAGTATAGTATGGAAGGTTCTAGAGAAGGTTTCTCACTCATTTTAGCATATAATTATTCCCCCCCACCACCCCCGTTTTTGTTCCTTGCCTAGAGTTTGGCCACAGTCTGGAGTCTAGAAATTCAACATTCATAACCACAATAGCTGCACAATAATAATAATAATTTACTTTTCCCAGTGTCTTTCATCTTGAAAGGCCCCCTGAAGTGCAGCCAGCTGTCCCAGAGAAAGGCACGCAGAGCACAGCGTGCCACTTAATAAAACGCCCACAAGAAGAAAGACCAGCGAGGCTTGGTGTCTCAGCAGCTTCCGTGTCCATGTCAGGCACCTTGTACCTGGGTCTCTTTATACAGCCCCTGAAAGATGGGCTGGTAAATTCTGAAAGAGTACTGGACTTGTTGCTGGGAAAGGATGATGGGCTAAATCAACTCTGAGCAGACAAAATCTTAGTTCATCTTGCAGATCCCTTATTCATAAGGGTATTTTCCTGATCTCTAAATCCTGCATAACTCTCAAATCCCACCTGATTATTTGTTCTTCTCCAAGGAGGAGGAATATAGAAACTTCTGAGTAACATCAGAACATATATCAAGTTTGTTTTGGTCTAGCAGCAAAAGCTTAGGAAATGACTTTGTCAAGTCTGGCAAGGTCTCTAGCTTCTATGCCATGAGCTTACCTGAGGAACTCGGATCATTGTCTGGAAAACAGCAGTAGTAGCTTAATAAATGAGGTACAAAACCAAAACACATGTCAAAGCGCCAATCATTCAAGTAGTACCACAGCAGAGGAGCATGGACCCATCAGATGTTGTGCAGCTCCTAGTCACATTTTCACCATCCTTTTGCATATTTTTTTCTTTATCCAGTGACTGGATAGATGGGTGTCATATTTGCTAGCTTCCAGTCAACTGGCACCTCCCCAGATAGACAGGACTGTTGATAAATAACAGACAGTGGCTTGGTGAGCACTTCTGCCAGCTCCTTTAGTACCCTTGGGTGGATCCCATCCAGTCCCATAGACTCATACACATCCATGTGGCACAACAGGTCACTGATCACTTCCTCATGGATTATGGGGGCTGCATTCTGCTCCCCACATTCATCTGCCAATTCAGGGAGCTAGACCCTCAGGCAGCAACTGGCATTGCTGACAACTGAGGCAAAATGGGCACTCAGCAGCTCAGCTTTTTCTGTGTCCTCGGTCACAAGGTTCCCAGTAGAGGGTAGAGATTCTCCTTAGCTCAGAAGTTACCCTTAACTCCTGTGAAAGTCACAAACAAGACTTTAAAAGCCACACTCTTAAAATTTAGCTGTTGTTTAGATACTTGGAAGTTTCAGCTTCTAACTTTTCATTCACTCCCCTTCTGTTATTTCTATGCCCTGGCTTCCCAAAAACCAAAATGGAGTTACCATTTATTCAGCCAGACCTCTATTAAACTCATTTAAATAGCTTCTAGTTTCATATCCAGCACTTTTAGGTCAACAATGTTATCAGAGCATCTCCACTCTCCCCAGTTTGAAAATTGCTTCCAGCTATATATTTTACATGCATTTGTCTTTGATAAAAGGTGCATCTTTCAGCCACATTTTGAGGCTACACCGTGCATCTCAGCAGCCTTTCCAAACCAAATATTTTGTATATGCCACAAGGGAATTTCCTCTGCCATGTAAAAGGAAAAAAAAAAATCAAAACAAACAAACAAAAAACAAAACAACAAAACACCCAGAAATTCAGTAAATATAAATGACCAAATAAAAAAGCAAAACTATGCAACCTACAGTGAACCACACTCCAGGGAATTTCTAACTGCTTCTCAGGAGTACTGGGTAAAATAGCTGTATGGGTCATGTCAGGATGAATTACCAGCACTTTTTTATATGTATGTCACCTAATTCTAATATTTATCCACCCTATATTACAGATTCAGTTTTAATTTGATCATCCTCCCCCATCTTCTCCACATCCCAAACACTCTTGGGACTCTTTAAAAGTAACACATGCATTCAAAGCTCAATTCACATGAAAATACCACTGATAAATCCAGGCCAACAGTAAATAACAATTGGCTTCTCCCCTCAGATGCTAGAACTGGATTTTTACAGCTGAAAAAAGTCCCCGTCTCTCTGTCCCACATCTACATTTTCCACCCATCAGTCCTCCTGGCAATATTCCTTTCTAATGGGCTTCATTTTTTGCACTAATTTTGCACTACAGTGGCTCAATTTGATGGCAGAATAATTTGTGCTTAATCAGGATCCCAAAGAAGTGCACAGTAAATAATAAAATAATTCTTTTTGCCAAAGACTGAAGAAGAGATGACAGATTTTCTTGAAAATTTCTGCTGAAGATGACTACTGTTTTGAGCAAGAAAGAGCAGATTTAATGAGTAACTTCTAGATCAGAGGATGGCATGGAATTCATCTGCAGCACAAAGAGCATTAGTGTTCCATCAGAATGACACGCAGCTATTGGCTCTGGCACAAGGTCTGAGCTTAGCGGGCCTGATCCTGAGCCACTTCAAACAAGAGGGGGATTTATTTTGAAGTTTAATTCTTTCATCTGGGTGAAATGGGGAGACCTTATGGTGGACTTTCAGTACTTGAAGTGGGACTGTAAGAAAGGTTGGGACAATCTGTTGTGACAGGACAAGGGGTGATGGTTTTAAACTAAAAGAGGGATATTTAGACTAGAGAAAAAGAAGAGACTTTTTATACTGAGGGTGGTGAGACCCTGGCCCAGGTTGTCCAGAGAGGTGGTCGGTGCCTGCCTATCCCTAGAGAAATTCCAGGTCATGTTGGATGTTGCAACCTGCTCTAGTTGCAGATGACCCTGCAGGGGTGTTGGGACTAGAGGACCTTGGAAGGTCCCTTCCCACCCAAACCATTCCATGATGTCTGTTTTGAGTGTTCTTGACGTTATCTCACATGGGATCATTTCCCTGGCACTGAAACGTACAAGGTTCAGCAAGTCAATCCCCAGTGAACTTGGGCTTTGCTGTATTTGCTCCAGCTCACAGGTATGGGCAGGACACCTGTGCCCAGAAATCCCTGCATTTATAAACCAGACCACATGAGTCTATGCAGGATAAATATTGTCAGTCTGGTGAAGTCCCAAGTCATCCTCGCACTGCTCGCTGCACAAGTGAACCTGGCCACCAAAGCCACGCATCCAGCAGGCTGGTACCCACCTCACTGCAAACACAGCATTTTTCCATTTCTTCTTTACAGTCGGGCATTTTCTACTGTCGAGGCAAGTTAGAGAGGTTGCATTTGATTTACCACCAAACAGATAAAAGCTGTTTGCTAATGGCCGCCAGATGCATGCCAAGCCACAGCTCAGCAGAGAGGGACACGAGGCAGGATCTCTTGTGGATTTGCCCACTACTTTCTTTCATTATCTTTTCTCAAAAGGGAAAAACTTTATTGTAAATTTAACTATAAAAATCCCTTTCCTCAAAGTGACAGGTAGTGCCCTGTCAAACCTGTCCAAAAAGAAAAAAACTAAAAAGATCAGAGCTAAAAAAACACCCCAAAAAAATCAACAGGAAACTGAAAGGAGCTGGGTAATAGACAGGAAGGTGCCCTTGGAGTCCAGTGCTGAGTAGAGCAGCAGCTGGACATGCCAAGGTGAGCCGCTGGAAGCATGGATGGGGAGAGGAAAAGTGCTAAGCAGGGAGTCAGATTTAGTCACATTGAAATGGAGAAAGATTTCCCCCTCCCTTCTCAACAGTCAGTCACAAGCTGATAGGAAATACTGAATGGGGAGCAGTGAATAAGAATGGATATTTTTGTACTCCTAATGTTGAATTTTATACTGATGTCATAAATATTAATAAAGGGAATATTTATTGTAGACATTATTGGCTGTTTTTCCAGGCTTTCTGCAAAGTAGAACTGTTTAAATTCACTCCGCTGATGAGGGTGAAATAGGATTTTTAAAGGTGCTTATAATGACACAGATCGAACAACTAACTTGAGGAGAGGGGGTTTGGAGTTTGCATTTAATTCAAACATCACTGCAGCCTGTCACTTGACTTTGAAGGGATTCAGCCCACTAATATAAGATCCAGCAAGGTATTTCAGTGTATTTTAGTGTATCCTAAAAATACACATGGTATACCTGCAGATGGTGAACACAAGGATATATACACACTACTGTTCTCTAGAGATTAAACATATTTTAATAACTCTGTCTTACTTCAAATGTAGCTAACACATGCACTTAACAATATAACACAAGGATATTAAACTTTCCCTATCAGGGTCATCTTTCATGCAGAAAGCCTTCTGGAAAGGAACTGTTCCTAAGGAAGTTTGCTAGCAATTTTTTTGAAGTCTTCGCTAGAGCTTTTTATGTCTTGTCTGGTAAATTTAAGAGCTCTGGAAATCAGACTGGGGCTTTGCTCTAGCTCTTCCACTGCAATCTTGAAACTGTACCATTTAAATTTTCATTCCTTACTCCCCATCCATATCACTTGGAACAAGCCCTCAAGATACAGTGAGAGTACCGACAATAACAACAGGAATTAAAAATTATTACTGAAAGACACAAGAGTTGTTTGTGACATGCTATATGCCCTACACAAAGCAGCCACAGAATCCAGGCTTCCAACAAATTATTCTGAAATTTAAAAACTTCTTCCCAACGGTAATGGAAACTAATTGCCTCATTTTACTTCAGCATTACTACGTAATGTGTGCAGAATATGCTACAGCACACTGCCCTATGCCCCAGCATAAGCCTTCCAAAACCATTATAAGTAAAAATAATAATAATTTCTTCCCCACCCCCCCCAATTCCTCCTTACATCTGCCTCAACCAAAAATCCCATAATCACATAATACCAGCAAAATTAATGCTGGACACTCAGACCCAGCAGCTCCATGCTGAACTCTCCTGCTTTCGTAGCTGCCTTGCCTCACAATCCCACTACTCAAGTGTGAGATGGCCTTTCTTTTAACAGGTTTTTCCATGATCTAAACTATCCAAATTACAGTTTAGTTTAGCTGATAGCAGTATCTATGGTGACATGCTCTCCTCTCTCCCAGCAGCGAGCCCAGGGAAAGCAATTCATGTGCTCCACGTACCCAACTTTCTCTTCATTTCTTTACCCTAATGGATCAAAAGCTTCAGACATGCAAAGCTTGTTAGCAATGCCCTGCTCACCAGCCAGCTTTCAAAGAGTTCAGCATACATCTAATCAAAAGATCATCTGTATAAATCAGGCTTTCCTTTATTATGGTAACATCTCACTAGGCCTTTCTAATAAATATTTTAAATTCATTAAACAAGTTTCATAAAAGGCTCACCTTGGGCCTTTTAAGCACTTCAGAATTTAAAATGTGAACCTGTTAGAGCTAGAGCCAGCTTGTGTTTTATGCTGGAGCCTTCTCTGTGTTGACATGGGAGATTTCTCTTCACTGCTCCCAGCTGCCCACCATGAGGAGATGATACCAAACAGCAGCTACCACCATCTTCGAAGAGCAAAACATACAGAGGCATTGGATTGTCTCTGGTTTCAAGCCATCCCTAGGTAGCTTAGATGATCTGCCTGTTAACTGGTACCCAAACTAAGAATCTCATGAAGGTTCAGATCCCACCACAGCTGGGACGGGGCATCTCAGCTATGCTGGTGTGGCTGCAGATAAGGCTCTTTAAGGCTGAGCACATATGGGATCAGGGACAATAACAGCGTAAGAGAACTCCTTCAAAGCCTTAGGATACACAGTGTTCTCAAAAAGGTCACTGTTTATAGATGTCTGATGATTTAATAACTCCAGGTCTGAAATTTAAGCACCACCAAGATTCTATGTAAGGGAGCAGAGGAGCAGACCTCAGATAGCAGAGCCACATAAAATTATTATTTTGAGTGCAGGCTGTTCCTAGAGACACCTTGGCCAGAGGCTATGGCAGCTGTAACTGGAAAGACACTCCTCAAATCTGGGGAAGAAGAGGAAAAGAGGACTCATCCCAGAATTTCTTCCTGCCTCGAGACAAACTCATGCATTTTTAAGTGCTATAAGAACTTGTCTAATAGTTTAAAATGCAAGATCAAGGAAAAAGCATCAAATTTACTTGATTCTCTCATTTGTGAGAGGCAGGAAAATTGTTAGGTAGGTATTAATATCTTATACATAAACTCTTAAACATGTTAAGTCTTCACATTTCTTTTTCAAATTCCTTTAAATTATAACACATGGCACTACCTAGTCAAACTCTTATACTTCTGGATTTGGGGAGTCTTGATTTTTATTATGGAATATTAACATAAAATAAGCACATTTAAAGACAAGCTTGATAATTCATGTAAAATATTATCCTCAAAGTAACAGATAAATAATAAAAAGTGCCTATATATAAAACAACCCAAAGGTGTTCCCCATCACCTTGTGATTAATGGCAGATGTATATAAAACCAGTTTAGAGCACAGACTTGAGCATTAAGGCACACAGAGACAACAGGTATTTGCATCATTTGAGAACAAGGAGACCTGTTGAGGTGGGGCTTGGTAATTTTATTTCCTTAATGCAAAACTAAAGCTCAGTCTCTGAAGTTTTTATAAATACCCAGAGCAGCTACTTTACTGTTTCAGTGATAGCTCATGTCAAGCAATTGTTTTTCCTCTGTATTTCACTGCTCTTTTAATGTAATAGCAGTAGCCATTGTACCTACTAAAAATAGTGACATGGGGTGAGGAAAGCTCCCCTTTCTTCCCCACCACTCCATTCCCCACCCCAACTTTGGGAACCAATTTTCCTAAGACCTTATAAAGAAAGATTGAGGAAGTAAGTGAATGCAACAAGCTGTTCAATGCCCCTATCCAACTTCCATAAATACAGATCATGTATAAGCCAAAATGAAATAAAAATAAATAAAAAAAACCTCTGGAGTCACTTTTATACTATTGAATTTATTTAGTTAGTGAAAATCAGAACTCAGGGTGAGAGGGAAGGAACTGTTTTATTATCCTAATAAGTACTGATATTCTGAATTCAGGCTCTCATTCATAAAAATGAAGTTTCCCAGACTGTAACAGTTAGAGATGACACAATATGTTCCTATGGGTTGAGATGCATCTCTGAATAATCTTTCAGAGAGGCAGGGTAAGGAGGAGGACATCAACAGAAGATAACTGGTTGGAGCTCTCAACCCCACCAGACAGCGTGGCATAATACTCTTCCACATCAACAACTTTTTCAGCTTCAGCAGTGCATGGCTTTGACCCTGAAACATTTCCCCCCCCCCCCCCCCCCCCCAAAAAGGGGGGGGGGGGTGGGGTGGGACACAACGTGCATGGCTTTTGACAATATCATTTACTTGCCAAAGTGAAACTTTATGTAAGTATCTTGGCTTGTCTCCGGGGACTCTTTACTTGCAGTGTGCATATGAAGCATCTCACCAGATACCCTGAACTAGAGGATTTAACTCAAGGTCGGATATATTTCTTTAACACAAGGATACTGTGAGATAATGACAAGCCATAGAAGACGATTTAAGTATTCAGAATAAATGGCCTGTCTCACCTTCATGGTGCTAACCGTGTTAACTCCCTCAATATTATTTTTAAGTATAAAAAGCAATGATTTAATTAAAAGAACAAGTGTTTTATACAGAGGGATTGCTGTTTCTTATCTGATTAAATCTATCTTTAAAAAACTGATGTGTACCAGTTAGCTCTGTTCAGCTACTGGTTGCACTTCATGCATCTCATCTGTACACATTTTAATTATTTGGAGACAGAACTACAATGCCAGCAGTAAAACCCATCACAAAATTTGACATGAAAAGCAATGTCTCTGAAGTACATGAAAGGAAGGCCATGGGTGAAAAAAAAAAATAAATTAAGAGTAGGTTTTATTTAAGCAAATGCTGGAAAAGCACTGGAGTAATTTTGCTGTTCTATCACTTTTTACATCCAGCAGCCTTATTTGTGCTGACAATCCCTTGCTAGTATTTTCAGATAGGGGGAAAAGGCTTAGAAGAGAATGGATCATTTCAGACAGTTTTCTTTACATCCTTTTATCTTGCCAGCAGCAAAGATGCTCATTCTGCACCTACTGCATTTCAAACCCTACAGTGTAGGGACGGGTGAAGCCTTGACTTAACACTGGCTGCAGAGCAGCATCTGCTCAGTGCTCCTCACAAGACCAAGAAGAATTGTGCCTCTGGAAAGGCCTCAGCATGTAATTTGCACATATATGTTGCAAATGTTGCTGGCAGTCACCTAGTTTGTTTGGGTTTTAATTTGTTTATTATTTATTGATTGGTGTGCCTGCAGGCTGGAGATGCAGTAGGCAAGTTCCTCTGGAGTATTTAGGGGGGTTTTAGTAACAACATCTCTTCAACATGAGAAATTTAAAACACAACTTCATGAAAGAAAGCCTTTGCACTAATCACCTTGTTAAAGAAACTGAAAATATATCCCCTTTCCCAAGCCTCATACACAAAACTGTAATTTTCCTCGCAAGCTTCACTTCCAAGCACACGCACTCTGTAGATTCCCGGCCATCAGCCAATGCGTGACACTTCCTGACGAATACCAGGACGGGGGGACACACACAACAAGAAAAATAAACAAAGGAAACCAAAACAAACAAGACAAAATGAAAAAAGCAGATAAAAGTGCTCAATAAACAAGAATATATGACCCCAATATTCCCAACATGCAATGATGCTGCCCAAGTCAGAAAACTGACTCATGCTGCAAGAGCTCCCTCAGTCCAGATGCAGCCACTGACACGTAGCACACATTATCATCAGCCTAACCAAATAATTTTCTTTATAAACACAGAAATCAAATTAAGTCTCTCAGGTCAAGACAGGGACTTGCAAAGTCCTCATTATTGAGATGGTTCTCTTCCTTCCATGGGCACTGATATGTAGGCTTGGGGCTGTTAATTTTATTTTTTTTTAGCAGGAAGGGAAATAAATAAGAAAAACAAAAACACTCAAGCAAGACTAAGAATCCAATACCAGCTTAGTAAATACTCAACTAGTTTGGCCCAGCTGTGTGTACCTTACTCATTTTGGCAGGTTCATTAATGCTCAAAGAGATATTTATTTTTGCATTAAATATGCATTTAAAAAATAGAACAATAATTTGACAGGAATTCTGATAGTTCCACACAGATTTTAAATAGTTGCCACATACCATTGATATTTTTCCACCTGCTGTCCCCACAGGGACACGTACATTTCACACAGGGCTTCCAATATACAAGCAGCAGAGGTGGCTGTTCTTTTTAGGCTGTATCATTTCCCAGCATCTGATTGCTACAAATAACCTATTAAAGATTTTTTTTTTTTTTCCCCTCAAGAGAATTCAATGTTTTAAAGGATCCTTTTATTTCAACAAGCTATATAAAAATAGTTACAGTAGTTAACTGGGCTATAAAATAACCTGCAATCATTTCATTTGCTTTTATAACCTTCCTCCACATATGATATCGCATTGTAATGAAATCCGATTACACTGAAACTTTTAAGACAGCTTGGGGTGTTCTCTGAACAGGGCTCCCTCCACCTTCCCTCCACCCTGCTCTTCTCCAAACAGCCTTGTCTTCCTTGACATTCCAAATACAGCACGTGTGCAACATCATGAAAGCCACATTAAAGGAGTGAGAGCTCCCTTCTTATTTTTAAACAAAGTATTCCTGGGGTTGGAGGTCTGGGGTCTTAGTCCTTGGGTTTGGTGGGGGGCTGTTCAGAGGGGGTTTTTTTGGAGAGTGTTTGCTTTTTTTTTTTTTTTTTTTACTTTGGTTGGTTTTTGGGGGTTTTTTTAATTGAGGACAGGGTGTAAAATGCTGCATTTAATTCATTTGCACATCTAGACCTTATAGCTGCTTAGTTAAAAAAAACAAAAAACCAAACCAAAACACCACAACAAATCACGCTATTAAATTAAGCCTCAATTGATTGATAAAATCAGACTACCTATAGTTTAGCAAAGTGACCATCCAGTGCTTAGGAATTAATCTCTCTCCCATTCAGTATTAATAGGCATTGTGACAGCACTGACACCTCAACAGCCTGGGAAGTGGTTTTCTCGCATTGTCTGCTGCCTGGGAAGTGAAGACTGGCAGATGTTCAGGCCCTCACTTGCCAAGAAAATTAGCACTTTCTCAGCAGATATGCATACTGAGCGAAGCATCCGGTAGTCGTTGACAAAACAGATCGCAGCATGGCAGTGGGCTGCTTGGGGACAGCAGCTCTTCAAACTCAACGTCTCACGGAAGTACAGGCAAAGTTATTATTTTGCAGCCACACAATCAAGACCTCCGAACAGTGTAATTATCGCAGTACCAGACCTAGCACAATTTAACATCCACCCGTAGCAGCTTCGCTGAGTCAAACTGATTTACAAAGCTTCAGGGCTACAAAGATGTTTTAGCATTCTGAATTTAACAATGAGGAATCTCAGATTACAATGGTTTGCATCACTTTATTTACATGAGCTGTATCAATTTTATTTCTAGTTCTTATGTTTCTAATATACTTATTTGTGTTAGGGTGAGAAAGATGCACAAGCAATTTCTGATCTTACTTGGATTATCCTTTCAAAATTTAGAAGAAATCAGTCCAAATTGTTAAATTTATTCTCACCTAATCCCTCTTAAATCATACCAGTGATTGCTACAGTAAGTGTCACACCTACTAACATAAAAGTGCTACCCAATGCAGAATCACAGAATCATTAAGGCTGGAAAAGTCCAGCCTATGACCTAACACCACGACATCAGCTAAATCATGCCACCAAGTGCAGCATCCAATCTTTCCTTAAACACCTCCAGGGATGGTGACTCCACCACCTCCCCGGGCAGTCCATTCCAGTGTTCTATCACCCCTTCCATGAGAGAGTGCTTCCCAATATCCAACCTAAAC
>JANHGN010000008.1:27832-44456 GCA_024605025.1 Megaceryle maxima
CCCCCGCCTGACTGCAACTTCCCTTCTGGTAGTTGTAGAGAGTGATGAGGTCCCCCAAGTCTCTTCTCCAGGCTGAACAACCTGGACAACCCCCAGCTCCCTCAGCCTCTCCTCACAAGACTTTCCCTCTGGTCCCTTCCCCAGCCTCGGCCCTCTCCTCTGGCCCCGCTCCAGCCCCTCAATATCCTCTTGAAGTGAGGGGCCCAGAACTGCGCCCAGTACTCGAGGGGGGGCCTCACCAGTGCCGAGTACAGGGGCAGAATCACATCCCTAGACCTGCTGGCCACACTATTCCCGAACCAGGCCAAGATGCCGTTGGCCTTCCGTGCCACCTGGGCACGCTGCTGGCTCACGTTCTGCCGGCTGTCAGCCAGCACCCCCAGGTCCCTCTCTGCCAGGCCGCTCTCCAGCCGCTCCTCCCTCAGTCTGTAGCAATACACAGTGTTATTGTGACCAAAGTGCAGGACCCTCCACTTGGCCTTGTTGAATCTCATACCATTGGCTGCAGGCCATTGACCCAGCCTGTCCAGGTCCCTCTGCAGCTTCTCATTACCCTCCAGGGTATCGACACTGCTCCCCAACTTGGTGTCATCCGCAAATTTACTAAACAGTAGACACAATCCTCTCATCTGGGTCATCACTAAAGATGTTGATTAGAACTGGGCCCAGTACTGATCCCTGGGGGACAGCACTGGTCACCAGACACTAAGTGGATGTAGCACCATTCACAACCATTCTCTGCACCCGGTCACCCAGCCAGTTTTTAACCCAGCAAAGGGCTCTGCATTTTGTATTATTTCCCTTCTAAGACATAACAAAGATGGATTTTTTTTTTTTTTCCTACGTGCAAAGAAATCCCTTTGGAATACAAAAGAAGGGAAAAATCGGCATTAAAGTGCCAGATACTTTAGAAACCACACCCATGAAGACAGCAACATAATTTGCAAATTCTGGATCTAAGATAGAAGAGGGTGAAAGGAAGAAAAAAAAATATTTACTTATGACTAACACATTATTCCCCGGTCTGTACATCTCCGTGCAGCCCAGACCTGCAGCTAATCCAGGTGGAGTTTGTGCTCCTTTCAGAAATATCCTTGTGTTAAGGGATAACTGCTTGGGTACCAACCGGATCAGCCAGTGACCAGAGAGTGAGGGCAGTTTCCTGCTTTTAAGTTTTTCTCTTTAGCAAATATTAACCTAGAATCAGATTTAATTTGCCCAGAGCAAGCCACACTGAAGTCAACTCAAGAAATCCAACAGTTCTTACAAGGGCTCCAGGTTTTCAGAGGATTAACTGACACCAGCAGTTTTCTACTTCCATCTATGCAGCATTGCAGAGGAAGAAAGAAATGAGCAAGAAAGAAATGAGCAAGAGGCATTTGGGAATTTTTGACAAGTCTTTCTTAGAGGAGACCAATAACGAAAGATTGATTGCAAAGCCTTAAGCCACCACAACCAGGTATTGATATTCTCAGCCCTACTGAAATCTTTAACACCCGAGGCACTTGTTGTTGGCACCGTTCTCTCTCCTGTCCCCAGTCCCTAATGCAGGGAAGGAAGATTGAGCATTGTCCCACTTAGACTAGTATCTGCTTCAACAGATATTTAAAAAGAAAAAATAGTTTTAAAACTGAATAGTTACACAGTTTGTATTGGATGAAGCACAGAACATAAGGGATTTGCATCTCTACTGGGCTTGTGTGACAAAGTTTTGGTAGCAGGGGGGACTACAGACATGGCTTCTGTGAGAAGCCGCCAGAAGCTTCCTCTGTGTCTGATGGAGCCAATGCCAACCAGCTCCAAGACAGACCCACTGCCGGCCAAGGCCGAATGCATCAGCACTGGTAGTAGCACCTCTGGGATAACATATTTAAAAAGGGAGAAAAAACCCAAACACAACAAACCCCTACAATAATAACAGCAGCCAGAGAGAGCTGCAAGAACATTTAAGAACAACAACTCTGCAGACACCAAGGTCAGAAGGAGGAGGTGGTGGTGCTCCAGTCACTGGAGCAGAGATTCCCCTGCAGCCAATGGTGAAGACCATGGTGAGGCGGCATGCCTTCCTGCAGCCCATGGAGGTCCACAGAGGAGCAGATATCCACCTGCAGCCCATGAGCAGATGGATGCCCAAAGGAGGCTGTGAACCTGTGGGAAGCCTTTGCTGGAGCAGGCTTCTGGCAGAACCTATGGACACACTGAAAGTAGAGCCCACACTGGAGCAGCCTGTTCCTGGAGGAGTCCACCCATGGAAGAGACCCTCGCTGAAAGAGTTAGTGAAGAACTACCACCTATGGGAGGGACTCACGTTTGAAGAGTTTATGAAGAACTGTCTCCCATGAGAGGAACCCCACAATGGAGCATGAGGAGGAAGGAGCAGCAGAGGCAATGTGTGAAGTGACTGCAGCCTCTATCCCCCTCTGCCACTGGGGAGGAGAAGGTAGAGAATTCAGCAGTAAAGTTAAGCCTGGAAAAAAAAAGATGTTTTAAGAGCTGGTTTCATTTCTCATTATCCTACTCTGATGTGATTGGTAATAAATTAAAGCAGTTTCCCCACATCAAGTTTGCTTTGGCTATAAGAGTAGGTGCTCAATGATCTCTCCCTGACCATATCTCAACCCACAAGCCTTTCAATATATTTCCTCTCCCCTATCCAGTTGAGGAGTGATACAGCAGCTTTGGTGGGCACTCCATATCCAGTCAAGATCAACCCACCGCAACATCCCAGTTTAAAATACTAGATTAGAGATATGGTCAGCACACAGTGCAGGAACTTCCTGATGGATTATTCTATACCCTTCCCCTTCATGGCTTTCAGGACCATAAGGAGGACAGATTCTTCTGCATGCTCAGAAGATCATTGAATTAGATAACACAGATGGAAACAGGGCTCTTCCTAGGCAGTTACACCAGTACCAGCTACTGCTGCGCAGCAGCCTTTCAGCATGGAAATTCTGTCTCCCTGTACTTTACATGCAGAGCTCAACCACCCCAGCCATTCAAGGAGTGTCTCCAAGTTCTCAGCGAAGTCTGTAGCTGCACAGTCCTCTGAAAATACCATTTCAGCAATAATAACTGGGAATGGTTCATCTAACTACAGAGACAGCACAGAAGTACAATTTGTTACTGTCACCCTGATCTGGCATTTCAAATAATCCTGATAAGTAGTCTTATTAGTCACTATTTGATGTTATCTCCTACGATGCCACGTGAAAGCCACAATCACTTGAAGCAGCATTTCCTTTTCTTGCTTTTCTGTTCATAATTGTCAGGTATGAAATACAGCTCTTCTTGGGCTACTAAAGCATCAATATATGACTGCAGCTACATTTGTTTCTTCTATAAATAGCATTTTGTAGCAGACTGGGAGGAGTGTTCACAGTGGAATTTAAACCACTTCAGCAATAAAATGAAAGTCATGTTGTGGAAACAGCATGAAAATACATATTTAATGACAAAAATCTTGTAATTCCTAGCCTCGAATAGTGTTGAAGTCATCCTTTTCTTGCAAAAACATCAAAGAGTGGATATACTAACCAACTTAACACAGGTCATATGTCTGAAGGATTAGGATTCATAAAGTGGCTCAGAACACATTTAGCTGTCTGAGCATCTTAGGGCTTAAGTTAAAAATATGAAGCAATAAAATTCAAATGTGTTATTCGGTAGGTGCATCTGGTCACTACTGGAGGAGAGCATTTGAGCAATACTGTTCAGCAGGTGGTTCAAGTCCAAGAGGCTGGCGAGTGCAGTGCCTGACGCTTTGGATGAGGCAACCACTACAGGTCAAGCTATGGCTGTGATGGAAGTGGCCTAGCAGAACTTCCTCAGCCAAGTAATCACTCACCACCACTCTGAGGATCCTGAGCATCCCTGCTCTTCATCAGCCTTTCCCATTAGACTTGGGTCTCAGTGGGGTTTTGTCTCCATTACCAAGTCAACATATTTGTCACAAATTTGAGCATAATTATTTTTACACTAACACGAGCAGTTTCAAAGTTCTGGTAGGTGAAGAAAGATGTCCAAGAACAGATAAAAAAGGGAGTGTCAGCATAAAGTGATACAAGTCGAAAAGAAAACAAAGCAGAGAAAAAAACCAAAAACACTAACAAACAGTAACAAACAGTAACAACAAGAAAAACGCACACAAAAAAATCACCTCTTTATCCACAGAAAAGGAAGGAACTTACTGAACACCAAGTCCTATCTACTACCTGTTTTCTGCAGTCTCCTTGGACCAATGGAATAATGGTCAGCTTTGTTTTCTCCTTTTTCTAACTATTGAAAGAAATCCCACAGGAGAGGGACTTAAAGGAGAGGGAGGAGGACTGAAATGGTAAATAAAGTCTAGGAAACGGAGAGGGGATAAAGGAAAACAGGATGTAAAGCTTTGCTTCCAGAGAGTGTATTAATGATTCGTATTCATGCCTTCATGTTAAAACTGAAAGAATGTTAATGTTCAAAATACATTTTGAACTGCTTTTGTCTAGGCATATATTTTTGCTTTCATGTATATGTTTTCCCAAGGAAAAACACACCTGAACCCCAAGGAATTCCCAGAAGTAATTTACAGCCCTTTTCTTCCAAAAAGCAGGAAATAATACAGCAGGAAAATCTCAGTGAAGACATGCCAAAAAACACATGTTGTAAACACTCTGTTTCTTACATCCTCACTTCATTTAAGAGAATCGTGATAACAACAACTTACAGCATCTTTGCAATCATTTCTGAGCACTGAAGGCTGACGTGGCTCAAGAGGCCTGCTATAAATAACCTATTTGCTTAATTTAATGCAAGGACTTCAGGAATGAAACACAGGAAAGATGATCCAGACCCAAGCCATTCCTTAAAATTCCTTAGGGTTATTAGTGTGCCAAAACCAGAAGGTGCTGATCACACATCAAATCCAAAGGGCTGTGCATATTTAGAATAAAAAAGAAAAAATACACCATAAACAGTTTAAGGGAGACGGGCATTGACTCTGGGAACTCTGCCTGAAGCAGAGAAATCAGAAGGACTCTCGTGGAGCCCAATGAACCTGAAGGAGTCAGAGATGCCTTCAGGAAGGCAGTGCTAAAATAAAATATTCAAGCTATAAATGTCTTCCTCTGGCAATGACCTGAGCCCTACAGTTAAGATAATCAGGACAAGTATCTAAAGGCTTTTTGACCCCCTGCCAAGACACTGACCATGTTCCAGACAGATGGCAATCACCTGCACATGAAGGAGCTATAACGCCTATAAAGTCTGCATGGCCAGCAGGCTCAGGTGGACCCAGCAGCAATGCCAACCCTTCCACAGAACCCAGTATGAATGGAAGAATCATCCCCCAAAAACCTAAAACCCATCAACTCAGTGCTGCAGCAGTAAGTTCAAAAGGGTTGTTGGTCCATCAAAGAGGATTATGTGTTTTTAAGATTAGTATTGCTCTTCTATTACACCCAAGAGGAAAACAAGTACAAGCACAGTAACTTCTGACTCAGTTAGTGCTTGTTTTACACTTTCAATAATAATTCCCCTTGTGTTTCAATAACAATTTGAACCATACTTTAAAATGTGTTATATTTTACTCAAGTAACTGGATTTTTCATCATGACCTTTCAGAAATAGTGAGCAGCAGAGCTACACACCTTGAGGGTGGGGGGAGAAAGTGTAAAAAAAAAAAATCAAATAAATAAATCACTTCTTTAAAACTAGATGGACCAAAGGAACACATGCCTCAACATCACAACTCCAAAACCACTGAAATCTCTTCTCAGAAAAAAAATTTATAAATTCATGGAAGAAACACCCAAACATTTAGTATCACCACAAGGACTTACTTGAGTTTTGTAAATTGTCTCCTGCACTATGAGGATGGAGTAAATAAGGGAAATCTTGCAACAACATCAATACTTGACACATTAGTCAGTCTTTCACTTTTGTTTCATCAGCCTGCTCATGTGCTCTCAAGTTTGCTGACCTGTATCCTTGAGCTCATTGAAAAGATGGGACAAACTTGTCTACATATAAGAAGAGCTATAAAAAGTGGATCTCTTTTTAACAATATCTTTTCTTGTAGCCACTCCAAACATAACCCATAAAGATAATTTGAGACTTCATTTTAGAATTTCCATGGCAAGGGAGTGTTAACTCATTATCATTATTAGCGACAAATGCATGCTACTGTTAAATACACATTTCAGTAAAATATTAGTGTCTTGCCATTCATTCCACTATAATATTTTCTACTTATCAATCTGAGTAATTCTCAGAGAATGTAGTAACTCTCATTTTTTCAAGAAAGGTTTTGCCAGTAACTAAAGGGGCAAAACTCTTCCCTGCTCTCTCAGCTGGGGGGAATACAAAGGAAATGAATGGATGGTCAAAGACTTTTCCCTTCTCTCCATCTCAAGGGCCGCACAAAAGCTTCTGTGAAATCAGCAAAAGCTAAAAATGCACAATTTTTCCACAATTTCCCTATTGAAAGTTCCCTTTACCAACACAACATGAATTTTAAAGTTCAGAAGGATAACTGGCTGACTTTTCCCTTGAATTCACTAGCACCACCACCAACCTTTTGTTTCTCTCACCATCATTCAGACTATGCTGGGCCTCCACCCCATTCAAATCCCTCAGAGTAGGACAGAGAATTCAAGGACTTTTCCTTTTCTTTACTATTTTGACAATTTTCCTTGCTGGTTTCTACTTCTCTTTGATGTGTCACCATCTTCTTTCATTGCTGATCACAATGGCTCTGCAGATAAACAAGGTGAAAGTTTCTTCTTCCCTTTTTGTAATGGCTTACATAAGGGCTCTGCACTTCAAATGGCAACACCCCCACAGACCTGTGAACAACCACAGAATATTTTTTTCTTCATATCCTTAAGTACGGACACCTCCATACTAGTCAGTCTTACTTCAAAGAGACTAACAAATCCTAATTTGACCAAATTGGATGGTCTTTATGTATATAGAGAGACAAATGGAAGTCAGAAGTAGGAGGCAGGAAGGAAAAAAGAGGAAACTATTTGCTTTTTGGCTTTATCACTCTTTCATGATTAAATATAATTGACAAACCCATGAGGCCTGAAGAGTGAATCATGTCCCTAGTTTGGAAGGAAAAAAAAACACACCATAAAAAAAAAGGCTACTTTGAATTAGGTATTAGGCCTATTGATATTTCCTAGAGTGGATACAGAAAGGAGCCCATTTTAGCATCTCTCATGTCACCAGCAAACATTATGATTCTGTGCCTCCATACAATTGAAGCACAGATATAGGAAGAACATTGAGCTTTGGGGGATAATCAGATTTTTTTTTTTTTTCCAATAAGTAGAGCATATTATTTTCAAGTGGTTAACTGAGAATAACTCTTGCAGAAGTACAATATAACAGTAATTATTCTGAAATCAATGGCACAAAAGGGTTCATTTTAAATCATATTATGATTGCTGGATTAAAGCGGTTATTATATAATCGGATAGCAATTACTCCACCTTAATAATTTCTGGGTTTCTAAGGGTGAAAGTGATAATACAAGCTACTACAGCAGGTGTCAAATTTTAGACTTTGTGAAATGAATATTCTAAAGGCTGGAAAGAAACAAACATATTAGCATATAAAAACCACAAGCGTAGAAAACAGCTAAATATAAAAATACTTCAACCCTCCTGCCTTGAGCAGACATTCATAAGTAGTTCACTCGTGACAAAGGATTTTTGACACGTGGTTTAAATCGCAAGGAAGCTAAAGCTTCTCATCAGCCTTTCTCTGAACAAACTTAATGGCTTCTTATGTAATCAACTTTATTGTCTATGACTTGGCCACCTCTTTACCAGAGCAGTGAGACAAGTCTCTAACAGCTCACAGATTTGCAAGATGCTGAAGGGACATACTCCAGAAAACAAGCCTTCCTCACATTTGGGTTTTCTCTAGTTCAAAATTCTGCCAAGTCATTTACTGCAGAGGCAGCCTGAACCATGTTGTTCTTCCCGGGTTTCTTGCTTCCTTATCTCATTTCTCTTTAATCTAAACCCCACTTGCTGTTTCTTTAAATACCAGGTGTCTACTGCTTTTTGATCACATCTCATTCAAAGAACAACTCTTTTCCAGATCCCACCAAAAACTCAGCTTAGAAGAGTTTAGAAGAATATTAGCAAGAAACAATCCTCTCAGCAACCTTCCCTAATTAATCCATTTTTCTTGTCATGGCTTTTACTTATTCCCATATCCTGAAAGCGAGTCATGCTTAAGAGACAAAAGCAATGAGGTTTACCCACAAATGCAAAAGGCTGTCCACAAGGCTCTAGATACAGGAATCGAGGCCTCTGTGAACATCATCAGTGCCTAACAACTGTAGCAAGAAGGCAGAACTAAATGCACAACTTACTTATTAGTCTTTAAAATATAGTTCTCTTTGTAGAACACATTGGTTTGCATTACAAACTAAACAACTTAAAGTCCTTCTAGTTTCTAACAGATAAATTGGAGATGTGCCATTGAATACAAAGCACATTTGGCAAGGTAAGTAGACACTGAGCTTCAATATACACAAAGTGCAAAGTTTAATACAGTTAAAGCAAAGAAAAAGGAAAGGGTCTTGAAAAAAAGACACCTGTGTGTTGATCACACATTTACTAGATGTAGTTCAGCACACTAAATTCCACATGATTCTATCAATATAGGGTAACACTGAGGAAAAATAGATCTTGAAACACAGACAGTAAGGTAAGCAGGAGGATTTCTGTCGCTGAATGTTTCTGTAAGATGTATTTCATTCTGCAAGGATTCATGGTAGCAGAATGATTACAAGCACTTCACAAAAATCTATCCAGTTATGAATTTTGAAGTAAAAGCCATCAACATAAAGGAGATTTGATTAAAGAGAAACAACATTTGAAAACACTGTAACTGTAGAAATGTAAACATGAAAGAAGGATGTTCCAAAATGTCATGGGGTCTGTGTGTGTTTTCCATTTGGATTTTCTTCTCAGGAAGAAAAACCCTGAACTCTTGCAGAACAAACCCAGCAATCTAGGTTAAGATAGTGTGGGGCAGTCTCAAGAGAGCAAATAATTCACACACATGGCAAAGCTGGCAGCCAGAAAGACAACTGCAGTCACAACCTTTCTTCTACTAAGAGCATTCACTCCTACCATTGACAAAAGAGATGTTGACCAGAGTTGAGAAGAAGTGGTCCTACAACCCTACAGACAAGATTTTAACATAAGCCCTGCAGTTACCAGCCCATCCCACTAAATACCTGCTCTTTGGGCAGCAGCCACAGTTAGACTCCTGTTAACAAAGGACCATCCCTTCTCATACAACATGATATGAGCAAGCAAGGAAGAAAAAAAAAAGTAATCCCCAAGTCTGTGATTAATTTATGACCCACAGTGTAAGATTCACTTATGTCAGCTTGCATAATTAGAAGTGCTGTTGCTGGTCATAAAGGAGCTGGTTTTAGATTCTAGCAATGCCCATGAGCCACAGCAGGACTGCACATACAGCACGGAATCACAGCCCCAAAGCTGTCCCCAAGTTCAACAGGCACAGGAGAATCTCTGCTGCACATTGTTACCACCATGACAAAACACACTGTGTTAAAAGGCATTTCTTAGTGTGCTTAAAGGAGCCAGATACTAAGCATTAAAGATTACATCAATGTTAAGATACATTAAGACAGTGAAAACAACCCCCTTATTATTGTAAAGGTGTATTAATCATTCATCCCTCACCCAACATTTTTAATCTCATCTTTCCTCCTACTTCCCATAAAGACAGTTGTTACAGCTAGTCTAGGCTACGGAATTAGTTTCTCCTTTAACTAGCCACACGTTGAATTTACACTTGAAGCACTACAAGCACGACTAGAGATCCCTCTGGAGATCTAGAAGATCTCTGGAGATCTATAACATATTACACAAAACTGGGAAGAAAAAAAATCTAAGACCATTACAGATGATTTCTCTCAACCTGAACTGTTTGTATTATGTAGATAAAACATCAGTGTATATATAACAGGACAAAGCAGAAATATTTCAAAATCATAGACTGCTTTGTGTTGGAAGGTACCTTTAAAGGTCATCTAGTCCAAGACCCAAGGTCATTAGCCCAGTCAGATAAAACTTCTCCATCATGACTCCAAGAAGAGTATTGTGATTCATGCAGTTATGGGACTATTTGGAGAAGTACATTAAAGATGGTCCAGAAATATCCACTCTGACATAGTTTTACAGGGCAGGACATTTTAGTAGGTCTACTCTGGGAAAACAGACTCCCAAAGATCAATGACAGCAAGATGCATGAGCTCTTTATTACTAGTCATTTTTGAAACGTTAAACCAAGAGCCTTCCGTGAATACCCATATATGCTTCAGAACCTAAAAATAGTAATGGTCTTTCACCAGAACAAGAAGCCTGTTATAACAGAGAGTTAATACCTCAGTTCTTTAACCTCTTTATCTATCTTATTTAGAAACTCAGAGAAGTGCTGCTACAGCACTAACAAAAGTTATGATTTAGTGTTAACAAAGACCTCATCTCGACAACTGTGCTGACTTGTCTGTTATGCCCCATGACAAACGCTTGTGAGACAGAGTGAGAAAAGTTATTATGAAAAGAAAGAGATGTCGGGTGACTCCCATCCATGGGCAATTTTAAAACCAAAAAACCCACAAGCTAGAGAAATTGGCAGCTGGCACTTGGGGTAGTCAGCTGCCAAACTGCATTGTTTTAATTGTTGGAAATGATTGATTATGCAGCTGAGCTACTGAGGTAGCTGAACAATTTGATGACAACACAAAGAATGGTAATGTCACTCATTCTCCTCCAGATCTGTGGTCAGATGGAGGGAACAGTACTGTTTTTCCATGCTAAATTACAGCATCCAGGAGAAGAGCTACAATTATTTTCCCTGTCACTGAAGTTCAGTGTTGCTGCATCTACATGGACACCTGTTGCCCAAACCAGTGTATATCGTCCACTTGGAAGGGGGGCGGACAACGGACCTGGGACACAACACGACTACGACAAACACCCAGAAGAAAAAAAACAAGCCACATTTTATATAATATAAACACATGCTGACATAAATTCTTTCTTTATAGCTCACACTTGTCCTCTTACCAAAAGGATTCCTTTTGTTCACAAAGATGATCTGAGGGCTGAAGCACCTCTCCTACAAGCACATGCTGAGAGACTTAGGTTTGTTCATCCTGGAGAAGAGAAGGCTCAGGGGAGACCTTACTGTGGCATTCCAATATCTGAAGGGACCTTACAAGAATGCTGTGGAGGGACTTCTTATAAGGGCTTGTAGATAGGATGAGGGGTAATGGCTTCAAACTGAAAAAAGGGAGATGTACATCAGAAATTAGGAAGAAGTTCTTCATGCTGAGGGTGGCAAGACACTGGCACAGGTTGCCCAGGGGAGCTATGCATTGCTCCACCACTGGATGTGTTCAAGACACAGCTCGACACAGCTTTGAGCAACCTGATCTAGTGGGAGGTGCCCCTGGCAGGGTCATTGGAAGTAGACCTTTAAGGTCCCTTCCAACCCAAGACATCTTGATTCTGTTATTCTGCAGAACATTCAAAATGCTCAAGCCAATATCAACAGGGAAGGCAGGTCTTGCATCATCTTGAACCACATGCAGAGGAATGGGTTCTTTTTATTAAAATAAGAGGGGTGTATTCTGTTTCTTCCTTAGAATTAACTTTGTTCAGCTCAGTAAGAACATGGAGGATCTGGTAAGTGGTAGGAAAGCAAGCTGAACATCTTCATTTTATATCTTTCAATCTCTCAGGCATATAAAGCATTGCCTATGACTGATTTTATTTCCTTTCCAGACAAGTTAACTGCAAGTTCAACAGGAGTTAAGTACTAATCCAAGAATGTTGTTTCTTTGAGGGTTTGTTTCTTTGGAGCCCACCTCACAGGAGTTTTGTGTTTGTTTTTTTTTGTTTTGTTTTTTGGGGGTTGTGTTTGTTTTTTGTTGTTGTTGGTTGGGTTTTTTGTGTGTGTGGTGCTTTTTGTTTGTTTGGTTGTTTATTTCCCCTACATCCTGGTGAGCTTTAGCTCATCAGTCCAGAGGCAAAAACCTAATGGGCTGTTACAAAGCACAACTTCCAGACTGTCAAATTTTGGTAACAGGAGGGAATAGGAATGGAGAAAAATAAATAAATGAGGAAGAAGCTGTCCATAGGCACTTATGCAAGTCCCAGCCTTTGGGGTTTGATTCTTCAGGAGCTTCTGGTTCATCAGCCAAACCTGGCTCAGGAAGGCATGCTGCTGGTTTGTTGTGGTTATTTTCCAGCTGCTACATTGTTTATAATTAGCTAATTTTTCAAGCATCAGAACAAGGATGCGATCCTTCAAGCTGTAAACACCAGCTGATAGATCAAGAGAAGTCAGCCTGTTAGGGGAAATACCTGCTAACAATACTGTGCACCTGCTCAATCTCTTCAAAAATCTCAACTCATTAGAAAACACCATAGGGCATGTACAATTTTCATAGTACCAACAGATAATCTGTTCCAACTTAAGCCAGTAACAGCAAACTTTTTTCTAACGATCAAAGGGGAGAAGTTTGTCACCGTGATGTCCACCCAGAGAAACTCCACTGGGCTCATCAGCCATGGACCAAGCTGAACTTCTGCTTTGCAGCCTACAAAGCTATAAGGCTGGTCTACCAGGACTTACAGTTGGCCTTAAGTAGTCTTAATTGACCACTTTGGGGACCTAAAGAAAGGAAATGATACTGGAAAGGAATTGACTTATCTAGTTTGTAGTAGGTGCAAGGTGCCTGAAAGGTCCACACAGGTTTTCCTCCGCTGCATGTCCTGCTCCTGTTCTTTCTTCTTGACCCTTCTCACTCCACCACAATTCTGAATAAGACAGCACTGCTCTGCTTTAGATACCTGCTCACAGATAATGCACTTTACTACCAAACAAATGACCTACTCCCCTTCAGACTATTAATAGCCAGAATCAGTCATCATGACAGTAAACTTTAGGAGACTGCACTATAGTAGGATTTTGAGCTCAAAACCAGGATGAATACAGAGGCAGCTCAAACCATAAAAACAGAGGTCTGACAGAGACTTTACAGCCCTCAGCTGTGTCAGTCACTGTCTCCTTCTCAAGATCCCTTCCCCCAATTCCCTTCAACCAAGGAAAGGCAAAGATTATTGGGAAGCCACCCCACATAGCCTGGAAACCTCCTTCCTACAGCACCACTTCCCAAAGCACAGGAGAAAGCAAACACCCAATTCCCACCCCTGACACCAATACAAAGCACAGCCTATGCTCACGTGTAGACCCAGGAGGCTTCTGGATCTTATACCCCAGACATAGGTCCCAGGGATGTGTACAGTCACTAAAACCACATCAAATTTAACAGCCCTGAGGAGATCACCTCTCCTACAGCAGCTAAAAGACACTAACAGCCCAAGAGGAGCAAATCCAGCCTCCATTTCCTATTCAGTGAGAGGTTTATGATAACTAAGACTCCTTACCTTGAAAGCAACAACTGCCCCATGTCCAGAAACAGGTCAGTAGGAACACTCAAACCTTCTGTGAGCTTTAGCAAGCACACTCCACAACAATCAATAGCTCCACTTTATCTCTTGCTACTTCCTTCCTTTCTTGATAAATCTTGTCCCCAGTACTTCCTCCCTTCACAAGGTGATCTGCTAGCAGCAGCTGTTTCTGGTTTGCACCATGGTCACAGCTGAGAAAGATCATGCAGAAGAGTTTCCTCCAGCTGTAGGAACTTCCAGGCATGCATCTCCTTCCTAGGTTTGGCTAGAATAGGGTTAATTTTCACAAGAAAATTAAAATCTTGTGAAAATTAACCCTATCCAAGATGAACCCGGGACAACCCGCCAGCAGCCCTCTGCAAAGGGCAGGGAGCAAACACCAGCACACATCCCTCCTGATGCTCTGCAGGGTGTATTTAAAAATAAATGGTTGGACTCTTCACTTGAATAACAGTCAACAGGGCATCACACTGCCTTGGGTTTTCTCAGGAGCTTCTCTATGTGCAGTTGAGATGAGTAAAGGCATATTAGGTAGCTATTATATTTCCAGAATAAAACATGAGAGCACAGGGATAGAAAAATATACTTTTTATCCTTATGTTTCAGTGTTTCCTTTCATTGGACACCTGGCCCAGTCTTTGTATCTTTACTGCTTAAAACCATTCACACAATGACTAAGGAGGCTTGGAAGGCAGAACTGAAAAGAAGAAGCCATTTCTGAAAGAGCAGTTGGGTGTGATTGTGTGCAACTCAGGACAGAGAGAGCACGAGTCGCCACGATTCCCAGACCTCTGCTTTAATGCCTGTACTATTTATTCTTCATGGATGGGGAAAGGGTTCACCAAAAAAAACAAATTTTCACCCAAAACATGGTTACATTTAGATGCCATATCTTTACCCAGAGGAATGGCATGCATACCTAGAGATGATAAGGTAAGATGCCCTTGCCACCTTCCTCTAGTTGATTTCAACTTCAAGAGGTTTTTAGTAAGATCATTAGCATTTTTTTACTCTGTTATATAGAGTGTATATTTATTTATTCATACATAAGTAGGATATTAACAAATTATCAAGCAAACACAGAACTGTTCAAAATCTACAGATTAAAACCAATTTATTCCACTAAAGAATCTGTCTCATTAGAAGAAAAGATTCTTCTCACCTTAAGTCTCAGTAGTTCAACTGGGCCAAAGTACATTCCATTCTTTCTTAATTTGATCAATTTTAGCCCTTTCCTTCAATTCACACAGTTTTTAAGAGCGTAGTCAATCACAGTTCTGATTAGTGGAACCCTTCTAAAAATACTCACTGAAAGGATTTGATACTTTACATTAGGCTGTGGGGTTTTTCACAGTGATCCTATTCCTTATTGACCTCATCACCAAGGAGTGACTTAGGGGGCTATTGCTAAGATGGAGAACTTCAGCTGTAGAGATCAGTTCTGCACCAGCAATAAGACTGAATGTTATGAAGAGAAAGCTTTGGCAGCTTTACAACCAAAATTCATTTCTAAAGAGAATCCTTTCTGGGAGAAGCATTAGTTGTGTTTTAACCTGATACTTCAAAGCATTTAATTCCCCTTTCATGAATGCTGGGCAGCTGCTGAAAGACATGGCTGGCTTTGGATAACCTGAACAGGGAAGGGAGCGATCACAGGGAATAAAATAACATGGCCTGAACTCTAACAATGAAGGACAACCATGTACTGCCTTAAGACAAACCAGACAAAACTGAAGCACAGCAAAGACCAAATTCTTAGCAGACATGAATAATATGAGGGCTATTTTTAACAAATTCCCTGCCGGAGTACTATAGAACATGAAATCATGTAATCTGTTTTGTAAAGACACCAGTAACAACTTGCATGGAGCTAGATCTTCCATTAAACACACCACAAGATAAGTAGGGATTTGAGGGCTTTTTGTTCCAGTGTTGGTGAATGAGAAGGGCTATGAAATTCTCTCCAGAACTTTAGTACGTTTAAAATGTTTAGCACAAAGCCACGAAGACACCAGCTTAGCTCTGGAAGCCACGTAGCTGTGCACTGCAGCACTGTGCCCAAGCCAAACAACCGGGTAAAATATACTAACATACCAAAATAAACATGATTCATGGCAGCGTGTGTATCTCAGAGCTCCCAAGACTGAAGCAAAAGCCAGATGCATACAGTTATAACTCATATTGGGTTCTTTTTGTATGGAATTTTGCCTTTTTTTTTTTTTTTTTTTTTTCCTCTCTATTATCTTCACATAATTAATTAACCAGAAGAGTCCATCTGGGAAGTTAAGTCTTACAGTTGGTGACATCAAGACCCAGAGTGACTGTGAAAGCAAAGCTAAAATTTCCAAATGCACAGCTTTTTATCAGCTCACAGGTCCTTCCCATTTCCCCATCACCCACAGCACTGGACCCAGTATCCCATCAGAAGGCACTTTCCAACTGCCCTTGAGATGACTGACATTAAGTCCAAAGAAATGCTGGAAAGCAGATACATGGCATTTAAAAATAAAAGAGTGGATTCTGGTAATTTTTGTGTCTCCACACCACTGCTCTGTGTTCAGACAGTTACAGGACTTCAGCTCACGGATTGTGAACTAATGGATGGGAATGAGTATTAGGAAGGCCATGCTCATATAGATTATTTATATACAGTGGCTCATTTCTGTATATGTATTTGGCACCAGAAGTGTTAAGCTACTTTTAGAGCAAAATAATAGATAAAATAACAATGAAAATGGACCATAAGCATCATAATTCATTTCTTTTCTGTTTGCTTTATGATCCATATATTTTTTATTCCTTTTTTGTTTGAAAGGTGATTGCCATTCAGTTTATCCTCTTTTATAATCCTTTTCGAAGATCTCAGAGTAAGTTTCTATTATGAGTTGAGTTCATTGCATCAATGCAACATCATAACTGGTCATATGGCTGTTTGTTGATGTGTTACTAACAGCTGGTTTAGGTTCCAGTAACTGCAGCCTAAAGTAACATGATCCTGGTTGAGAAACCATGTCTCTCAATCGCTTTTGGACTTCTGTCCACAACCTCACCACTACTGCCAACCTGCACAACCAGTAGTAGGTAATAATCAAAGGGCTGTACCA
>JANHGN010000008.1:83338-94384 GCA_024605025.1 Megaceryle maxima
ACAAACATGACTTTCATCTCCAGTCTTTCATAATTTTGAAAAAAACCCAAAACAAAACAAAACAAAAAAAAACACCACCCCCCCCAAAAAAAAAACCCCACAAAAAACCCGCAAACCACCAAACAAACAAATTTTGATGAAAATGAAAAAGCTTCTCACATTTCTATAGGAAAGTGTTGATCCTCTGCAGCAAAAAAGAAAAAGTCCAATTTCTAGAAGCTATATTTAGGGTGGGTTTTTTCCCCCAAGAAAAAATTTTCTATGGATATATTCATGGTACTTTTGGTTCAGAGTTCCATCAAAAGTTAGCCCCAGTAATTAGGCAGAAATACAGGAATATTCCTCTCAGGCACTTTCCATGATAACCACAGCAACACATCAAGTCAAACTCTCCTTAGGGCATATATATATTTTTTATTTTATTTTTAATGGAAATACACACAGAACAAGCTGAACTATTTTATTCACCCTCTCAGTCTAGATAATACGTAGGAAGGTCTTTTATCCAGCCTCTACACTTGTTTATATATAATACTTCCATAAATTATATTTTTGCTAAGCAGTCATCAGAAACTTATTATAGACTGCAAATGGATTCTGTGGAATTGGTCTAAAGGGGTTTCATACATATTCTCTCAATTTTTACATTTAATATGAATTATCCAGCTTTGAGCTCTGCAAATCACATGAGATTAAAAAAAAAAAATAAAAATCAATCTTTTAATTCTCCTTCATCACCAGTAAGCAACGCAAGTTCAAGTCAATGAGGCTTGAACCACAATAGACCCCTGCTTATTCCACAAGACAAATAGCATGAATTTATCTCGCTATAACATCTGCAGTATCAAGCAGTACCTAATACTATGGTATGGTGCAAAACACATTCTCTTAATTCTGCAGTAGGACCTTAGGATGAGCCTTACTCCCCAGGATATACACGCTACCCACTACACCTTGGCTCAGTGGAGAATCTCTTATTGGTAGCAACCTCAATTTTCATTAAACAGAACAACCTGAACCACTCCAGCAGAGTCTGGTTTGACTGAAAATGTGGATCAGATCCATATCAGCAGTACTGCCAAAAAACCCACAACCCCAACAATTGTCTCATGTCTTAGGGATTATTTGGGTTTTATTGCATATAGATAGATGACCATATGACAATAATAAAGTCCATCCATACTTGCAAACTGCAACATAGGCTTAATAGCACACAATTTAAATTCAATGTTGTGACACACTGATAGATATTTGATAATTATTTTACCTATTAACCACCAAAGTGTGTCCCTGCTGCCTATATTTATTTCTCTTTGCATAGATGAAGTAACAGATGTCAGTCCTAGCACAAGAGAGTGAAATCCTGTTCAGTTTTGGTTCACCTATGTTTCCATTAAACTTCAAGGGAATAAAATTCAGCACATGGACCATAAGAGCTGCTCAGAAAGGGGTGCTGATGGTTGGCAACTCAGATGCAGCTGCTCTCTTCACTATAGACCATGAGCTGAGGAATGTCACATTTTCTGCACAGATGCTGGAAATTATTATGACATCTGAGTTTTGTTTGGGCATCTCCAACTAACAGCATCCAGAGCCACTCACTATAATTGTCCAGTTATTCTCCCACTTGTTCTTCACACCCCTTCTTGTCTCTGGCCCTTTTACATCTGATCAAATGGATTTACACCAATTACATTGTTTATTAGGGAAAAAGGTGGCCAGAATATGAGCTGAATAAATAATAAATATAGTCTTAAATATACTAAAAACTCACAAGGTAGAACACCATGTACCATGCCTAACTCTGCCAGCAAATTAACATTAAACAACCATGGCTTGGCAAGATGTGTACATTCTCCAGGACACAAGAAGCAGACATATGCCAAATATAGTAATTATGCCACTAAGCCAGTACAATGCCTCAAAACTCTCTTTATTAACCATATCCTACAGAGAGCTTTGGTTTAGCCCCACGTGCTGCAACTGGATTTATGCAGGTACACCCCAGTGCCCACTTAAAGCCCCAGTGATGCAGGGCTTTACAGTGAGACCAAGGATGGTATGTAGGACCAGAGAGAGCAGTGCTGTTTAAGGGCAGCTTGTGAAGGAGGTTAAGGGAAGAGTGATGATTTGATGGAAGTGTTTCAACATTTAATTCTGGATGCATTCCTTGTGTTGTTTGAAGGGTCAATAACATGTAGTGACTCAGATGCTCTGAGTCATCCCAAACTGCATCACACCATCCACTGGTGGCCTGGAAGAAGCACCTTATATAAGATGGAAATTTTGCCTCATTAAGCAACCTACACAAAACAATTGGTCATGTTTTAATCTATCCATCAGAACTCTCTTGGTCACCTGATGCTGGACAAAGTTTCTAAAAATCAAATTGTATCTACAGAAACAAATATTGTGGGTTCATTTTCTTTCCCCAAAGAGAGGTATTTCTGTGTGACCAGGATATCTTTTAGACTAACTCAAAGTTACTGTTCAGGCTGTTTAGTTGGTCTGAGAGGAATTTTCAGCACCGTGAAATTATCCAAAGTAACAATAATAAAATTAAGTGATTTCCATTTTAGGAAGCAAATCCCCAGGCAGACATGCAGCTGCCTAAATGTTCTTGTCTCTGTCTTAACATAATGAGGACACATTGATCATCTGCAATGGCTTACACAAAAGAGCTCTCTGTTCTCATAGCACTGTAAAACCCCAAGTTGGATCAGACAGAAAAAAAACCCACAATTAAACTAAATCACATTTAAAACCAAATCTTTGCTTCCTTCCATTGACAGCCTCCTCTCTTGCACTATGTAATTCAGGAATAAACAACCTTTGACACAAAGGCAGCTGAATCAACCACCCTCCTTAGCTGACAAGAGGTTCTGACCTTCTGGGGCACTCAGTTTCTCATTTAAACACCCATAGGGCAGGGCCTAGGGAAGCATAAGGGATTATCCTGCTTTCCCTCTGCTTGTGCTACCAATAGGGAGAGGGGCCAGGTGAGAAGAATACACAGAAATACAGATAAAATGAGATGCACAGTCACCAGGAAAGTCCTAGGGCCCTGAAGGTCTTATGTCCTGCCCATCACAACTGGGCTGCAGAGACACCATGCCATGGAGCAATGAAACATCTCATCTCAGGGATTTTCTGCTTCTCCATCCCAGCCCTGCAATCCCCTGGGATGCCAGGAGTACTTTGGCTCCAAGCACTCTGAGATGGGTGTGGGAGCTTTCATCATTAATCCAGATGCATAATGCTGGCACTTTCCCGCCTTTAACTGCCTAGAACTGTTGATAATAGTATAATGATCTTTTTAATATATTTATGCATCATTAATAAATCATTACATGTTAATTATATTTCCTTTATCTTTTTTTTTTTTCCCCTTCCATTAGAGCTGCTCCCCTTGCTGGTCTTTATTGACATAAATATTTCCAGCCCACAAGTACATTCAAAATAACTATTCCATAAAGAATGTCATCTAAATCATTTACAGCTAACAAATGCTCTTAGCTATGTTAGCAGACAGCATCTGTTTATTTAAGTGATTTAAGAGGACCTATTAATCCAGAACACACAATAATATTATCAGCTAGTGGCATGTCATAGGTCAGAAAATGCTGGCTACAGCCTTAACAAGGACCAACCAGGAAGTCGTATCTTGTGCTATTAAGTATTTAAAGATAAGCAGATAAAAAGCTGCAAGCTCCAACTTACTGGTTTCTAGATACGTATTTTTAAAACATTGAAGATGCTTGTGGCTGTTTAACGGCTTCAGAAAAAGTGCCCCAGCAGCCACTCTTTTTACCAGAAGACTATGGTTTCAGCATTTGCTCGCAGCAACTTCATTTTGCCTCTGCACTGGACCTCCTGGAAACACAAAGTTTCCAGAATAAAAGGGGTTGAAAAAGAGTTTTCCCTTGACCCAAGAGAAACTCTCCACCAACCAAGGTTCTCCTACATTTAAAAGCCGCAAACCTTTGTTGGCAGTAAGAACACAGGATTTTGCCTTAATGGAGCCAATGTGCTGCTTTAATTTATTTTGACTGCTGGTTTGCCTAGACCGATGAAAACACTGAAAATGTTTCAAGCTGATTTTTTTTTTTTTCTTTTTTTTTGTCAGAACAGTATTTGCTGCTACATCGTAATTGAGCTCATTCGAATATTTCGTAGTGGAGGAATCTAAGGAAAAAAAAGGATGTTATAGTCTCTTCCACTTTTAAAGAGATAGTAAAACTTTCAGAGAGTGTATTTCAGATATTATAAAATTGTGTTTTATTTCAGGAAAATACAAAGCCAGAAATTCTCCATGAATTCAAATGTGTATTCACATAGCCAGCTACATAACTTCGCAGCTGAAGCGGGTATGGGGTTCTTGCTCAGCCTTCAAGAAGTGCATGAAACTTAGAAGTGCATGAACACTTATTTATAATAGAAACTCTTGGGAGTGCCAACAATACTTGGTGGTCTGTTGGTACTTTTGCATAGGACCCCCCCATTTCCAAAGAGTTCCATCTTAACCATGAAACTGTCTCAGATATGAGACTTTGTGCTTTCATTGTCAGCCAAAATAGATCCGCATTCCTCCATAGCGACTCAGTCCAAAATGACTATATCTGTACTTATTGCAAATCTTCATAGTAAATAAAAAAGATTATTTCTTGTAAAATTTGTTTCTCCTCCTGTGTACTCCATTTCTTCCTGTATTTACAGCCTACAACATCACAATACTTAAGATATATTAAAAAGAGCTGCACTCATAGCAGGTGTTACTTAATTTAAGAAAAGAAGGTAATTTTGTATATGGAAGAAGTTTCAGCTACTCTTGGGCTGAAGCCCTGTGCTTTGTTTTGAGATGGCTACAATTTAGTAGCCTAGCTCAAGCATTTTCAGCACAGTTCAGCCAGCACAATTAAGTCCTAAGTTAAACTGGCAGATTTCCTGAGTAGATAAGCATTTCAGAAAAATGTCATTATACAATAGCTGTTTCCCCCCTCTTTTGGTATCTCAGACCTCCAAGTTTTTATAGAGTTGCTGTATGAAGTGGCTCAGCAAAGACCTTCATACGGTGACCCTCAACATCACCCTCACTTCTCCCCATTATACAAGGAAGAATTAAAGCAAGACCAGGTACTTTTGGAAACTCCACCTTCCTTGCCCTCAAGGCAGACAAACAATATTCTCAGTATCAGATTTTATGATTTATACTACAAATAAAATGGGGGCAGACAAAAAAGTTACAGCTTGTTGAGAACTCCATACTTGACTTACTTATTATTTTAGCTGTTTGTGTACTTGTTGTAAGTAGTTTAACCATGCATTGAACATTCAAAGCTCAGTGACATCAATACACCACAACTCTGGTTGTAGCTGGAAAAAAAATCCTGCCAATATTCTCTCTCTACACACTGTTTGCTCACTTGAAGGGAAAAGTTCAGGCAAATTCACCCAGAAACCAGTTGACTGTGTCCCATTACACACTTGTGCTGCTTCTTCCTAAAATATGTTAACCCAGATTATGATTGAAAAAAACTAAACCCACAACCCTCTATTATTATAATTGCTTGAGTTCAGACTTGTTATAAACAAGAGTTTAAATGTCACTGCCAGTAATGAGGTTACATGCTCCCCTCCCCACTCCGTATCAGGTCCCTTTCTGTACCTGCACTGTTTCTTGCACAGTCACAGAAAGACAGGGATGGGTGACAGACCACGGTAGTTACGGTCCAGAGACAGACCCTGGGAAGCAGCAGTGAGACCAGAAGAATCTGTCTCTCAATACTGCACTGCTCGTTGGGAAGACTTCTGTCAGGACACTGCTGGAAAAAGTGACAAAATATGATGCTGTCACACAGGTCACTGAATGCCATCAGCTATTGCATTAATTTCCATGCAGTGCCAAGATCTGAGTGAGAAACCTCCAGCAAAAAGGTTGGGCATGCAAGGGCAATGCTGAGCCATCCGGTCACGGATACATTGGTAATAAACAGATAAGGTCAGTTTGAAGGCAGAGTTTCTAAGTCATAGATCTATTTCTCCCTCCAAACCTCTTTGAAAATGAAAGTGTAAATCTCTGATTGACAAGATGCTTTCCACTGGTTAAAAAATGAATACCCTTTTTCATCCCCAAACACATAATTTTCTGCTCATAGAGATCCCGTCTTTAATTACCAGCTGCTGCAAATGATCTTCTTATGATCATTAACCATCAAATCCTGAAGCAGCATCTCTCTTATTGCCCTCAATGTTCAAATATTCCACCTGCTTCTAATTAGTCAAACTACCCAAGCCTACCTACAGTGAGGCTGTTCAGATCATATACTGCAGCTGCTCAACACTTCAGTGCCTATAATGCAAGCCAACCATATTTTTTTATTATTAAAGGATACCAACTACCCCTACTACAACTGTGACTGAAGCAGGAGACACTAAAACCAAAGCATTTTTAATGAGATAACAGCACAGCCTTTGCTAACGATGATTACTTGTATTATCCTTGCAATCATTTTTAATGAATGCTCACTAGTGCAAACTCTTCACTAGCTCAACTTGACTGAGTTAAACCTTGTCAAAATAATAAGCAGGATTTAATAAACTGCCATGACCACACTCAGCACAATTTTACTTATTGCTTTTTAGGATTATTTACTGCAGCAGCTAAGATATGATTTTCAGCCTTTGATATCACTTCACATATAAAATACTATTTCTTTTGGGTGTGTATATACATATGCATTATTTTTCTTCACCCAGAAAAATGCTTCCATTATCCCAGAATGTAAGCAAGGTTTGCTAAAGGCTTTTAGGACCAGTTAAGCTAGAACCAAGAAATATTTCACACCTCCAGATTTTCAAGTGTATCTGCTCTGATCCAAACGCTTTTATGGCATAGAATCGTTAAGGTTGGAAAAGACATCTAAGATCATCAAGTCACTGTCAACCCAAGACTATTGTGACCACTAAACCATGTCCTGAAGTGCCACGTCTACGCACTTTTTGAACACTTCCAGGGATGCATGGACCTATTTACAGTCACTTGTGAGTGAGTAATGTGGAAACATCCCATCTCAAATCTGCTTGACTTACAGACATTAGCAACTTGTCTTGACAGCTATTTCAGCAATGATAGAAACCAGAGGTATGTCCTGTAGCAAAATTATTGCTCCTTTTAGGATGTCTGAGAAGTGTCTGTAATCTGTAGGAGGAGAGGATATAAACTCCATTTGTCCAAGTAATGGCACATGTTTTCATTCACACATGAGAAATCCATACTGATTTAATTTTCCTTCAATTACATGTAAAAAAAGTTTCTAAAAAAAAGAAAAAAGCCCCGAAGGTAGTCTGTAAACAACAAATTTTTAGCTATAATAGCTTGACAGCAAGTCAAAGTTGTTTGAGTGAGCTTTGCTGCACTGGTACAAGTTACAATTACCTTAAGTTCATCAAAAAACAGTGGAATTATTGTCTATAAATCTCCAGGGAGATCAGAATGTGAGGCTTTAATTAGAATATAAGCATTAACAATATTACTACTAGCTACAGAAAAGAAGGAAATGACTCATGAAAATATCATATGTAAAAGCCTGGATATATGACTCGGTGCTTCTGTACTTGAAGCTTTTGGAATTTCTCCCAAATGAACAGAATCTCACAATGAGCTGTTTAACATGTAGATTACTCTGCAGTGAAACATAAAACATTTCACACCTTTCAGAGCTACTGATCGCAGATACCAAGACAAGAATCGTGCGAATGAAACCAGCTAATGTCCTGGTGAACTGTGGATTTACAGCATGTTTCATTTTAAATGAAATTCGTATCCGACAAAGAATAGAAGCCGCAACTTTTACTTCTATACATAATTTATAACAACCTTCGGGCATTTGCAACATCTGAAATTAAATAGGAAATGAAATTATTCCCTGAAGGTGTTGGAGTTGATGTAAGAAATGTGTTCCAAAATAAGTACACAAATAGTTCATACCATTATCGTGCATATTACTCAGCACATCTCGTTACCGGTCCCTCGCTACATTTCTCAAGATATTACCTTAAGCCTCCTGCACTTAAGCTACCTTAATGCCTCCAGCATGCTCCCAGCTACCCCTCAGAGGGACATACTTGGCGTGGCAAATAGTTTCTCCTATTGTAAAGCTGTACAAAACACACAATGGCTTCACAACCACTGAGGGCCAGGTTCATGCAGTTAAAGCTTTTGTGCATTTTTTTTTTTTAAGTTTTTTCTTTTTTTTTTTTTTTTTTTTTAAATTAAGCACAGAAGCTAAATCTGCTGTAATTGTAAGGTATAAGTGAAGATTTTCCCTTTCATTGAGCGCTGCCTCAGATAACCCTCAGACTTTTAGAAAAGATGCTGACACCCTCAGATCCCAGGCTGAGACAAGAAAATTATTGCCCCTTGCAGAACCAGAAAACAGTGGGCACTTGAAGCCTTGGAGCCACTGTCAAGAAAGCAATGGGCACCTGCAGAACAGTGCAGGGTTTTCATTGCATCCCTCAGCTCCAGGGATGCAGAGCAAGTTTCAGCTCTGGGCTGGCAAATGTTTTTGGCCCACAGAAGTGACAAAAGATGGGAATTCAGAAAGTGGAATGAATTCATAGCCAGTTATTTAGCAAGGTTTAACACAGAAGGGATGGACAGCCTGAGTAGGAGACCACTGTACCACCAAATAAGTTATGAGCCTTTACTTCCTACTGAAGGAAACCCGTCATTTTAGTAGTGCTGCATTTATTTATATGCCATACTGGCAAGCAAGTAATATTTGATTCCATAAAGATTCTCAGCAGCTACCATATAACTGTATTCACTCCATGAATTTACTTATTGCGTGAAAGTACTTGCCCAGAAACAAATTTTGTTCACGATGAGAGCTTGTATTGACACAGAAAAATTAAATGGAAATGCTATTGTCATAAAATATCAGAGTGAAACTAATCACACCACAGCTAAGGGTGACATATAGGGAGATTTATTAAACTACAGACAAATTTCAAGGCCACGCAGCAGAGTTCCTGGGATTTCCCCCCCCCCCCCAATATCATTTTGATATTAGACTTCTAGCTAATCTGCCTCAACTTTACATGCTCAGTTACAGCATTTAACAGCTACTTTCAATGGAGGAATTCAGCTTCGTGAACATGAGAACATAAGTCATTAATCACTAATTATAAAACTGAAGAGTCAATACCATTGGTTTGACACATTATACTGTTAGAAAGTCATGAAACCACAGCATAAGCAGCGAGTGGACCCAATTATTTTAAAAGCTGCTGGATAGGATGATTTATCTGTTCAGACAAAACTACCTGAATAAGAATTGGCAACCTGGTTTGAACTGAAGTGAGGTGAAGAGATGGCTGTCAGAGCCAGAAGGGTCGGAAGGAGGTGAGCACCTCATCAAGGCAGCTGGTCCCAGAGGGCAGACCAAGCCCTGACACCCCAAAGTCAACCCAAACAATGGCCACAGCTTTATTCACTACAATCCCTTTCCTGTCTTCGGGCCATTTGTGTTATAATACACGTATCTAGTGTAGGCACCTAGGAGAGGTCTTGCACCCCCAGTTCCCTATGTAAAACTCATTCTGGGAGCTTAATTTCAGTTCTACCTATGTCAAAGGCAAGATTTACACTGTCTGGAAGAGGGGAAAAAAATAAATAAATAAATACCTAAAAAATCAGTCTCAGATGGCAGAAATGCCTCTGTGCTCTGGAAGCAGACTTCCTTTATCTGGTGGTTTTGTCCCTTACAGAGTCTCAATTTGTTCTTCCTTGATTGTTTTCTAACTTTTTCAATTATCTTGGGGGGCATCAATTTGTTTTCAAAGTCAGGCATTAATTTAAACCAACACTTTTAGCAATCCGACTTGTTTCTCGTGAAGGTCTTTTAAATGGCATAAGCAGCTGCACAGCCCATCAATCTTCTCTCTCGATATCTTGAGAGCTATCTCTGTCATTATGTAAGGGCTGCTCCAAGAGCAGTTATTAATTCTGAAGATTCAGATACCTCATTATGCCTTACCTGGAGAGCATTGTACTGACTGGGGACACATACTTAAAGTCTTGCTACAAATGTCTCCAACTTTACTTTTTCCTCTCTCTTGCACATACATCCCAAAATAATATCCACTGAAACCCTCAGATATACTGTAAGTAATTGTAAATAATACTGATTAACAGTAATATCAGTGTACTGTGCAAAATAGCACGCCTTAGGGGTGAGTACTAAAGAGAGGCGTGCTCTTGTGACTCCTTTATAGATAAAGAAAAGAATTTCTTTCTCTGCATATGTGTCCTGTGAAACACTACATTGCTAAATTCAAATATTAATGGAGATCACCCAGGCAGTCCATCATTCTTGTGTTCATGACTGTTTGTAACCAGGTTTGTTACTGAGCAAAGAGTTGCTGGAAAGAGTGGAAAAGGGAAACTAAGAGCCTTTAACTTGCTCCATGGCATGGACATAGCAACTCTCTTCTCACTCCATTTTCTCTACCCACCAAAGCAGCAAATACTCACAGATGTTCTACCTGTCCTTGTTACCAAAATAATATTTGACACCATGTGAAATGATAGCAAATAGCTTTTAAAAAAATGGCTTCAGCTTTTTTCCCCAATGAAGACAGATGCCCTCTCTAACCATGCCGAGCAACAAAAACAATACCCGGATTTTGTCTTCAGGTTAAGCACCATCTGGATTTCTGGATTTCCGGACTGTTTACACTTTTCTGTAGTAGCTCTCAACACAGACAAAAACTGAGAGTATTGCTAAGAGTCCAATAGGGTTGGGGGTTTTTTTTGTGTTGGTTTCATTGGTGTTTTAATTTATTTTATTTTTTAAAATCTTTTAAACATTCATGAGCTGACACAACTGTCTAGGGAAGAGCTTCACTGAACGAAATTCAATGTTGAACTGTTTCTGATCTGCTATGTATTGCTCCCAGACATTACACCTGACTCCTTAAAATTACTGTGGATAAATAGCCTTAGATTTTGCAGAGCCCACTCCAGCCACACTATCTTCGAGT
>JANHGN010000009.1:8349-26749 GCA_024605025.1 Megaceryle maxima
CCCCCCTTTTTATTCTGAACAAATTTCTTTAAAGTTCTCTTTTTTTTCTGGTATTAGCTGTGTTTCCAGGTGAATTTTCTTTTTTTTTTTTTTTTTTTTTTTTTTTTTTTCCCCCCATATCAATTCATGCTTTATTAGGTTATTTCACTTGTCTGATATTTTTAAGTTTCTTTCACAAGGGATAATTTACAGGCTTCTCCTTACACTTTTGTGAGAGACAGATTGATTTGTTTGCATTCAGAAGCAAAAGCATAAGTAGACTGTGCTTCTGGATAAAGAAACATCAGCAACACAAAAGACAATATTTTGACAGATTATTTAAAAGTCACTAATATTAGGGCAACAAAAATGCATTCTGTTTCAGATTCTCAGCCATGTCAGATAGCAATATATGCCCGAATGGATGTAGCCATGAGGAGCAATAAAAATGTTTAGTACAGTTTTTGTTTTCTTAATATTCAGAGTAAGTTATAAATCATGGAGGTAATGTCATCCAGAGTGACAAGTAGCCAAGAGAATTCTAATTCTTTATTTTCCAGATCTCCACAGTTTCTTAACCATGGTTTGACTGCATCTGCCCTTCACATGAATACACTTGCATGTCATTTGCCACTTTCAAGGACAAAGCAGCGTCACAGAGCATTGCAATGCATGTTTGTCACAGGCACTTCAGACCTCTCTGAGGAGGAAAAGAATCTTAAAGGCAAATATTTGCTCCATATGAAATCCAAAAAAATCATTGTATCTTGAAGATAAAACACTACAGTGATGTCATGCAAATACAATTTATGATGCCAGATCTGAACTCCTCTGTTCCTTGCTCTAATTAGACTGAGAACAGTAGCACTATAGAGAGAAAACAAGGAGAGGGATTTGACTTGGAGAAAATTATTGAAATGACACTGCAGAACTATGGAGTTACAAAATTATATTCTCACTGTATCACACTGACAACTAGCATTACTGTTGAAAGATTTATCTTCCACAATATTTGCAACAGAAGGAATAGACTTGTAATTGCTCTAATCACATATGAAGATGTTCCAAAAAGAGGACAATTTAGTGTGGGCTATTTCAAATTCCTGTCCTTAGGATTTATTTTGTCAAGGGCACTTAAAGCTGCTGGTGAGCTCATTTTCAGCTTTCGTATAAGTCTAAATTAATCAGAGAGTTACTGGATATATGACTGGGTTTTGATGCCAAATCACCATTTCTTGGCAATGTTATAAAAGGTGGTGAGGCTTATCCAGGTCACAGTGGTTGCAGAATTTGTCTAATTTGCAAGGAATTGTGAATGAAGAACATGTTCTATGGCATCAACTTGACTTCTGTCTAAACCTTATCATGAAAATCTCTTTCCATGATAGACCTCCTCTGTGAATAGTACACTTGTCTAGATATTAAAATCATGTTGACAACGATCACAATGTGTATATGTGTATTAGGTCTGACTGAGCTGGGGTTTATTTTCTCCACAGTAGCCCTCCCAGTGCTGTGCTATGCATTGAGAGCTGGAAAGGTGCTGATAAAACACCCATGTTGTGGCTACTGCTGGTCAGGGCTCCCACAGCACCAAGGCTGTGTTTTTTTTCAACATTCCCCCTGCAGTGGGATGGGGTGGGCAATATCTTGGGAGGGGACACAACCAGGACAGCTGACCCAAACTGACCAACAGGATATTCCATACTATATGACGTCAGCTGAACTATAAAAAGCTAGGAAAAGGAGAAGGGGGGAGGGGGCATTGGATTGTCCTCTGGAGCAACTGTTATGCATTTGGAGCTCTGCTTCCCAAAAAGGGCCAGACATCACCTGCTGATGCAAAGTAGAGAATAGGTCTTCATTTTCTTTTGCTTGCATGCATGGCCTTGCTTTGCTTTTCCATTAAATTGTTTTTGTCTTAGCCCATGGGTTTCATCTTATTTTCTTCACCATGGTCTAGCTGAGAGGAGGGGGAAGTGATAGAGGGCCTCGGAGGGCACCTGACATCCATCCAAGGTCAAACCACCACATATGATATATATGTATATATGTTTATATATACTTTGTGGATATAAAATTATTGTTTCTAGAGAACTAAAATTACAACTAAAATGTTCACTCCAGCTCTAGCAGATGTATATTAAACTTCCAAAACTCAGAAATAAAAAAGTGCATTTTGGAAATACTGTATCACTGATTCAGCCTGAAGATCCATCTTATGAGTGACTCATGTCCCTAGTAATAATCCCATAACAACCGAGTCATATTTTAGAAAGCTTTACTGAAGAATGATAACATATCCACTACAATAAGGGCTAAAATGCCATCCTTAATACAAAGGATTTAGAACTTGGTAGGCAGCATATTAGCCCCTTTCAGATAACCAGTGAGCTGTCTATTATGTGTGGTGATATGATCCGTAACCTCCAATGCACATCTGTTGTTAAAGCTATAGCTATGATACAATACATGAGTTTTCTCAGTAAAACAACCTCCCAGCACTTCAAATTTAATGCAGGCTGTTCAGACCTTACCCACACAACTGGTAGTCCCTTTAGTATTTATTGATAATAACTTTTGCTGGTAGTACTTCCAGAGGCTCTTCTCTGTTTGATGGTTGTTGTTTTTCGAGGTTGCAAGCTAATGTGATGTTTTCTGTAAGTGTATTTATGTCAAAATACCGTATCAAAAAATTAAATAAAGATAGCATTTATCATATGAAGTACCAACATGAATGATATGCAGAACAATACAAATTACCCAGTCTTCCTTTGTGGAACCACTTAAAACATTTACTGTATTTACCAAATATAAAGTCAGAACAAGATGTAATGAAACCATCTAGCTTATTTGTGTGGATTTTATAGGATCTGATTAAGACACCATTTGAATGTATCACAGTTGTTCTGTTGAACAATAAACTTTGGACCAGTTCTCTACAGGAAGGCAGAGATAAACTAGATGTGGGGCTGTATGGGGTTTATGTGCCCAGGTGCTGGCAGCAGGGGCTTCAGGGGTGGCCTCTGAGGAATGGCCATGATTTACCCATGCTGGACACAGCCAGTTCCAGACAGCTCCAACCAACCCACCACAGGGCACAGATGAGCCCAGAAGCCAAGGTGGTGGTGCCTTGGGGAAAATGTATTTTAGAAAGGCAAAAATACCAGACAAAGGGATGAGAAGGGAACAGAAAGAGTGAGCAAGGCCAGAGAAGGAGGAGGCAAAGAGGATACTCTGGATGCTGGAGCAGAAATTCCCCTGTAACCTGTGGAGAAGACCATGGAGCAGCAGTTTGTCCCCCTCCAGCCCATGAATGACCCCATGCTGGAGCAAGTGGATACCTCCTGAGGGAATTGTGGCTTTTGAAGAGTCAATGCTGGAGCAGGGGAAAAGTGTGAGAGAGAAGAAGAGGCAGAGAGAAACTGCTGGGTACTGACTATTTTTTCACTACAGCCCCTGGCATCACTTGGGAGTCAGGAGTGAAGGAGTGAAGATAAGCCTCAGAAACAGACAGGAGAAGAAATTGTCCTGTTGTTGTCTTTTTATCTTTTTTATTTCTTACCACACAAAATATTAGAATTTGCAATAAATGAAATTACATTTTCCCAGGTCTGTTTTGCCCATGACAATAATTGATAAGTGATGTCCCAGTCTTTATCTTGACCTACAAGAAAGAGTTTTCTTCATCTCTTTTTAGCTTTAGCAGCTGTTGTATTTATTCAGTTTAGATCTTTTTTTTTTTTACTTTATTGTCTACATGGGAGTGACAAGACACGTTAGTAACTTCTACTTAGACCTCATGCAAAAGCCTTCTGGCAACCAAGTATATGGATATATGTATAAAAAATAAACCAAAAATAAACATTAAATGAGATATCATTTTAAAAAAAGGCAATAAATCACATCAGTTTCAAACTTCAGAACACAACATTTTATGAAACTGATGTTCATCAACACCACATTTACTGCCAAGGCTTAGTTCTTACTCATTATTTGTTATTATCACTGTGTATTAAAATAATGAGATATTAACAATCTTTCCCTAAACACACCATTAGTATATGATACTGATGCTGTGCTTTCAGAGCTGCATTCAGAGAAGTAATTGGCTGATGCTGTAGTTGGCAGTGAAAGCCATAGACTTTAGTCCTCAAGGTTGGAGTGTCCAGGCTGGAATGCTTTTCAGTGAAAGAGGACAGTACTGAAGTGGGTGACTTCTTTCTTCCTCATTTTAGCTCTTCTATTGATGTTTTTTCATCTCCTTTCCCAAAGAAAGGGTGAGGATCTGAATTGCTTCAAGCAAATTTGATCATATTTTTCAGATAAAGATTTGTTTTGTTTTTCATCCCACACATTCTGCAACAGTGTTCTGATTTTACCAGACCTATTTCCTGCTTGTATTTTTGTTTTGCATATTTTACTACTTGAACATATTTTGATGTTTTCTGTGCTCTACTGCACAATGGAGACAGAAGTCCTCATTTACGCCTTTTTGGTTATGTGCCATTTATACTTTTAGGCCCAGTTCACTCTTAGCTGCATTACTGTTTTATAAATGCTTATACTCCATTTCCTGTTAAGCTATTTGTGGGTTCAAGGTAAGTGTCAAGGTTTAGGGCCAGGGCAGTCCACTAGACCTCTATCAGATGCTCTCTTAAGAGAAATGGAATAAGGGAGAGAGACTTAGTCATTAGGAAAAAAATAGCTAGGACAGCTTTAATGAAAATGGGAAAAAAAAAAAATATACAAATATATACAAAAGCAGTATTGAACCCAACCCCACTGTTGGCAGTTACATCACTGTCACTACTGATGCTGTGGAGCAGTCACTGGGAAAGTCCCAGATTGGGCTCAGCAGCAGACAGGAGCTATATTCAGGAGCTGGATGCTGGTACTGGATTCAGGAACACACAGTTCAGAATGAAAGGCAGAAGGGACAGAGTCCTCCTGAGATGCTGGCCATCAAAGAAGGAAGGATCATGATCCCTCAGCTTTATACCAAATATGACATATATGGGATGGTATATCTTGGTCCATTTAGGGTGATGTCTCCTGACCTCTCCTCCCCACAGGTGCAGCCTTTTACTTTCTGCACCTCTTAATGTGGTACACAAGATCCAGCAGTGACCTTGGTCTGCACACCAATCCTTGATACCAACTCTAAACACTGAGCATTATCATTGCTAGAAGCAGAGACTGCCTGTGAAAATCTGCTTTTAACTTCAGAAAGCAGTTACTTAGAAGAGACAAAACTGAAAAATAAAATCACCTTTCTCACTCAAACTAGGACAGTAAGTAATGCCAATTATAGCTTATCATGCTTCTACTTCTCTGGCTGCAACACTACGCTCATTTGGCTAACAAGCATTCTGTAGTCCTGCATATCTACCTTTTCTCCACCTACTTATTCTCTTAATAATGGCTTACTGATATAGAAACTTTCAGCTTTGACACAGCATTTTTGCACAAGCTACAGTTCTGAATTCAATCTTCATGACAATATATAGGGATAAGACAAGAATAATCTATGAGACCTGCTTCTTATGCCTCCTAAAATCATTAGATTTTTGAGTCCAAAGAAATTAAAGTATGTCTTACATAAAAATATGCTGGAATAGTAAAAGTAAGACTGTGAATGAATACTATTCATATATGTACGTTAAAAGAGTCTACTTGTTATGCAGTATTAAATTTAGCACTTTATCTGTCCTACAAATTAGCATTATTTTGCTAATATAGAAAATTATCAGTTCATTACTGATCATCAGTAATTAGATTAATAAAATTGTTATGATCAGTGAAATAATAAACTATGATAATAACATGATTAGAGCAAAGTTCATAAATAAAAAATCTGATAACACAATATATGGAGCTTCTGGGAAATGCTGATACTGCTTCATGTGCTTAAATTTTTCTCATGGGACAGAGATAGAATAGAAATGTGATGAATTGCACTATACTCTGAAAACTCAAGTCCAATCATCAAAGGAGATTCATTCTGAACCAAAGTTCAGTGATGGTTTGAGACCTTTATGGTGTTCTGCAGCATGACTATATACATGCTAATTTTCTCCAAAATACGCATTTCATGATTAAGCTGTTTTCAGTAGCCATGAATTTTCAATTGCTATGTTTTTCTTTAATGTACCTTAATATCCTGTTTCAGAATAGTGCTACTAATGCTTTAAGGCATCAAATTTTAGGCAACAAGACTAGCTAGCATTGTAGTTGAGCTTTGCAGGTAGTTCTATGATGATAATAATTCCCTCATTAAGTGGTGTATAGTTCTTGCACAGTCCCTCGCTTCACATCATAGGACGGAGAACACAAAGTAAGGCACTGCTGGTCAGTGAAGATAATCAGGGGTGAAGCTTACCTAATTCATAGCTTTGTCGTGTTAAACACACTGCTTTATTGAAACTATTTTCCCATGTTGCATGCTTTGGAACTGGTACATATCATAAGCACAGACAAAGAAAAGGATTCCTCAACTGTAAAAAGTTAATAAGGACCTGACAAAAAACCTCAATAATAATGTAGCTGCAGAGATGTGCATGGTATCACTCCAAAAAGAGGAGACACATAGTTAATTGAAATACATTGTTAAGTCAGTCATCTTAGTGAAAACCTGTGTCTGGGAAGAGGAAGAAAGACCTAGACGTATTCTGAATTATGTGCTCCCAGAGTACCTGCATAACTCAGCAATAAGATGCAACCCTGTCAAAACTTCTGTAGTAACAGAGTACAGTGAGGAATATACCATGGAGGACTATGTTCTTCATAAATCTTTTAAGAGAAGCACAGAAAAAAAAAAAAATAGGACTAGCTAAAGCCACAGTAGATGTAATTTTTCAGCTAGTTAAGCTGTCTTTTGTATGGACTATGACTAGCATGTCACACCATGCTTAGATTTTAACAGAATCACAGAATGGTAGGGGTTGGAAAAGACCTCTGAGGATCATCTAGTCCAACCTCTCTGCTAAAGTAGGTTCACCTGGAGCAGGTTGGACAGAAACGCATCCAGGTGGGTTTATCTCATGATGAATCTGTTTGTAGTGATGTTCGACTATGATTTCATTTTCACTGAACAATATAATTATTTAAAACAAGCGTGTCAATTGAAAGAACTAAAATGGAGAATTTTGGAAGGAGTGTGAAAAAAATATTTTCCTTCAATTTTTTCTTGTATTTAATGCAAGATATAGGATTTTTTTTTTTCATTTTCTTTTACCTTTGCCACTTTATCCCAGACCTGAAGAGTCATGGATGCTGAGGGGTAGTAAGACAGGGTTGAATATTTTCTTTTAAAAGGTAGCTGTTCTGTAGACTCATGCATCTTTTATAAAATAACTTTGTAGGACAAGGGTACCCACCAAAGGAGACATGCATTTTGTCCTTTCTGTATCTTAACAGGAATCAAACACTTCACATTTCTCAAGAATAAACCCTAAATACTACACAGGCTAATTTTCATCTTTTCTGCTTGTTATATCTCTGAGGAGCCAAGAACAGCAGATTCACGAGTCAAAGACTGAGAAAGGTCAGATAAGAAGAATATTGTCTCTAGCCCTGTTATTGGGACAACCAGTCTGGAAAGGGAAATTCTACATTCTTGTCTCTGCTCCAGTAATTGTTTCTTCCTGTTTATTATTCAGTGATTAATATACAGAAATTCTGAGAAAAAATGTCTAGAAGAATTTGCCATCTTTCTCTCACAGGTGTCATAAAAATTGTATGCTTTTCTGTAAAATTATGTCACATCAGCTGGAGCAGTGCAGAACATATGTCCACTCATTCCACCACTAGCTGTGTTTTTCAAAAAAAAGTTGTTGTTGCAGCATCTTGCAGTGTCTTGATGTATGCTATGCACATAATGAGCATCCTTATTGCATTATGGGAGTTAGGTGGAAGTATTGATTTCCTGGTTTTCAAAACCAAGCTGAGGCAAAAAGCATGTTATTAGGATATTTGTCTAGGAGAGTTGGCTTAAATCAGTAATACTACAGTACTTTCAGGTCAAAAAGGTATTTATCCAGCTTACGCATTAGATGGAAACTGAACAGAAGGATTTTCAGATGGGCATCTTTTTTTCTTGTTATAGAATATTCTTACACTATAACTAGACACGTGGCATGTTTTCTATTGCATAACTATCCCCAATGATAATCTGTCATGGTCCTGAGAAAGGCACAGTAGCAGAATATGGTACCTAAACAGTAAATTGGGTGGGAGTGTCAATCTTCTTGAGGGTAGGAAGGCTCTGCAAAGGGATCTGGACAGGTTGAATCGATGGGCCGAAACCAGTTGTATGAAGTTTAACAAGGCCAAGTGATGGGTCCTGCATTTTGGTCAAAACCACCCCAGGCAATGATACAGGCCTGGGGAAGAGTGCCTGGAAAGCTGCCCAGTGGAAAAGGACCAGGGGGTGCTGGTTGACACCAGCCTGAATAATAGCCAGCAATGTGCCCAGGTGTCCAAGAAGGCCAATGACATTCTGGCTTGTATCAGAAATAATGTAGCCAACGGGTGAAGGGAAGTGGTTGTGCCACTGTACTTGGCACTGGTGAGGCCACACCTCGAATACTGTGTTCAGTTCTAAGCCCCTCACCACAAGAAAGACATTGACTTGCTGGAGAGAGTTCAGAAAATGGCAAGCAAGCTGGTGATGGGGCTGGAGAACAAGTCCTATGAGGACAGGCTGAGGGATTTGAGATTGCTTAGTTTGGAGGAGGCTGAGGGGAGACCTGAAAGGAGGTTGTAGTGAGGTGTGTGCAGCCTCTTCTCTCAAGTAAATGACAACAGAAATAGAAGAAATGGCCTGAAGTTGCACCAGGGGAGGTTTAGATTGGATATTAGAAAGAATTTCTTTACTGAAAGAGTAGTCAGGTGCTAAATGGGCTGCCCAGCGAGGTGGTGGAGTTACCATCTCTGAGGTATTTATCAAAGCTGTAGATGAGGCTCTTCAGGACATGCTCTAGTGGGATGGTGAGGTGTTGTTTGTTATCTTTTGTTTTGGATTGATGGTCAAACATGGTGATCTTTGAGGTCTTTTCCAACCGTCACAATTCTGTGATTCTATGTAATCTAGTAAACTTTTTCTCCAGTTTTTCTCAGACACAGACAAATTTAGTTTTTAAAGCATCATGTTTAAAGACCTTTAAACATTTCTAAAGTATGCCCGTATCTCTTTTTTGATTACATCTTCTGATTTTTAACAACCTTTTAAGACTGGTCTTGTTTCACAATATATGTACTGCCCCAGTATTAGCTGCACAAACATATAGATGTACAATTACTCTGTAACTTTGAACCTCAGTATTTTAGTTTATTTAAAAATATTGAAACTAGCCTTTATTTTTGACAAAGCTTTATGCTAAGAACACTTGATGAGTTATTTGTTTGCAGCCTGTATATCATATGAACTGGTGTTTCTAGATGTTTTACTACTCATATGACAATGTTAAAATACACCTTAATCAGCTACCAAATGGTCTATAGCACCCTGTGTATCAGCCCTTTCTCCAAGAGTATTTACCATTCTTCTTTCTTTTTATGCCACTTATGTTTATGTTATATATATGTTTATGTTATATATATAACATGCTTATGTTTACCAGAAGTTAAGTCATATTTTTATTTTTTCAGATGATTGTTGAAAATATGGGGTAGTAATTGTTCTTTGTTCTGAACAGAACTTAAATAGAAACAATCCCACTTGAGGGCAAATCCCCGTTAACACATTCTTTTATCAATCAGCCCTCCAAATGTCATGTTGGTACTTTATGGTTCAGGTTTGTGTTTTGTGTCCTGGTTTGAGTTAGAACAGAACTAATTCCATTCAGTGATTTTACTTTTCAGCTCAGTCTCTTCTAACTAACTGCACTTTCTGAAGTTAATGCTATATTTTTGCAATGTCTGCTTCTAGCAGTGATAACACCGAAAATTTAGAGTTAGTAGTGAGGATTGGTGTGCAGACCAAGGTCACTGCTAGAAATTTTGAACTATATAGAGGGGGGGGTGCAGAAAGTAAAATGCATCACCTGCAGGGAGAAGTAGCCAGGACAGGTGACCCTAAACTGACCATTAAGGTATTCCAAACCATATATGTCATATTCAATATACAGCTAAGGGACCACGAGGATCGAGGTCTCTTCTTCAATGGCCAGTGTCTGAGGAGGACTCTGTCCCTTCTGCCTTATATCCTGAAACCAGTTCCAGAATCCAGCTTCTGAATCCAGTTCCCATCTGCTGCTGGACCCAGTCTGGGACTTCCTTAGTGCCTGCTTCACAGCATCAGTGGTGACAGTGACATAATTATCAGAGGGGTTTAATTTGATACTGGTATTGTGTGTATATTTGTATAAATTACATTTTATTATTATTGTTTTCATTAAAGCTGTCCTAGCTTTCTTTTCTAATTGATAATTCTCTCTCCCTTATTCCCTTTCTCTTCCCCTTCAGTGAGGGAGAGGTGTTAACAGAGAGCAATCTGTCATTCATTTAGTGGTTTGCCCAGCCTCTAAACCTTGACCAATTTACTCGTGCCCAGCACAAGGCATGACTGGAGCTGTGATAGATTGTCCAGATAGTATGAATTCCAGTTTGATCATTTGAGACAGTTATCAGACTTTTTTTTTCTGAGTCTTTAAGGATTGGAAATTAATAGGAAAGTTTACATCATGTTCTTCTTGAGAGCAAAATCATAACATTGCCTTTCTAGAGTTTGTTTTGGAGTTAAATACCATAATGTTCAACTCACAGAATGTGTGCCTAAACTTCAATATGTTTGCTGTTTTGTTTTGTTTTGTTTTTTAAATCAGAGTGCTATGCAGTACTAAGCTGGACTGAAATACAAAGTGGAATACTGCCAAATAATTTCATTTGCATAGATGGCTTGGCTGAGGTAAACCTATATTGCCACAAATGAACAGAATGTCTATCAGTTTAGTAGCAATTCTAAGGAAGAACTTGGGTGTGATGCATAATTATTCTTATGCAGGCTTAACTGCTGCTGTCATGTTTCATTAAATTGTGCAAGGCATGTTTGCTCTGTGTCAATCTCATATATGAAAATGGCATTCAGGAGAAAATGGTGAGTGTAGAGTTGGTAATAAATACAAGCTTCTGTAATGTCTTGCTGTTACAAGGCCTGTGCTATGTTAAAATTTTCCTTTGCTGAAATTATTTTGGGAAGTCAAGAGAATTATTCAAAATAAAGAAAAGCAGCAACAACTTTTGTATCCAAGTCACTATTATTTTTGCAGAGCCAAGATGTAATGCATTGGCTTTCTATTTTGTAACAAAAAATAGCTCTATGCCTTTTTGACAGCTAAGCCAACAGTTCTTTCAACTTAATATATTCCCTTTGCATTACATTGGGTAATCCTAGAACATCTAGTAGGCTTTGTGCTTAGAGTCTGGGCTGACAGACATAAACTGTCAGCTGACTCCAAAATGCTTAAAATATCTCACAGGGTGGGCAGGGCTGAAAATCAGATTAGCCAATTCTATGCTGCATTACACACCAGGGCCAAGGCAGGAGCTATCCTTATGCCCATCACACCTGTGCCCTGTGAATCTCCCGAGACATTTGTGGAAGAAGAGTGGCCACAGCTGAGAGCCTGAACAGCACCTGGGCCAGAAGGCAGTGAGTGCTTCAGCAAAGGTCCCTGCACTGGCATCACTTGAGCATCACTTTGAGGTTCGCCAGCGAGGTACACCTTTTCACAGAGCTTCTTAGCAACACAAAATGCCAAGTGAATACACAGAGGAATAAGTGCAAAGGAAAAAAGCATCCTATGGAGCTATGAGAAGGAGGTATATATAACTAAGGGAGTCACAGAAAAGCCTATGTTCTGTGGGACCAAAGGGTCATTTGCAAAACTGCATCCAGAACACAAGACTTCTACTTTTGTTTAGACACCAGACAGAAAATTGCTCTTTGTGGAAGCTGTGGAATGACAAAATTGGAAAACAAACTGTATGGTGGTTTCGGATGGTATTCCTGCCATGGTAGGCTTTGTGTTTCCTTTGCATTTGTAAAAGCTAAATTGGAGCTAATTAGAAGGATAATAATATTTTTTGTTGAATAAGACAGGTGGGCTGAGATGCTGTTTATTCTCCTTTTAACCACTCGTTTCTGAAAACGCAAATACCTTTGGGGAAATCTTAATTTTGCCAGACTGGCACTTCAGTTTTTTGAGCTAAACTTGTCACCACGATGTACTGAGGTCAAAGTCTTAGAAAAGACAGTAAAAAGGTGGGCAGTAACCCTCTGCAGCAGCGGATCCCTCCCAACTACTGCTACTTAAATGCTTTTTGAGCACCAATTTAGTTTCTCTTAATACAACCATTTCTTGGGATGTGAAGTAAAAGGCAGAGCTTTGTGCTTAGGGTACAAAATGGAGAAACAAGGGATCTGAATCCTATTTCTAGATTTATACTACTTTGCCCTACTTTCTCTCATTGAGATATGGCAAAGCCAACAAAGGTCATTGCTTCAAAGGCTACATCTCTTGTGAGATGAGATATTTCAAGTATTCTCAATTTTCTTAAAATTGTGCTTTTGTGTCTTTACAGGAGCACAAAGCTTTTTATTGTATGCTGTTTCTTGAGTTAAAATAGTATTGCAAGAACCATTCAGAACTGAGAAGTCAGGTTCTTTGTGAAAGACTGCTGTAATGTTTACTGCTCATAAAAAAAATAGCTGGGTGTATATTTGTCGACATGTGTGGACTGTGTGTGTGAGGGTGTGGATCTCTTAACAAAGTCTTTCTGTATTCAAACTGTTACCAAGTTATTGAAGTTAAATTGGTCTCGATGGGAACAAACAAACAAAGTTACACTAAAAGCAGAATGAGTTAAAAAAAACAAAAACAAAAACAAACAGAAAAAAACAGAGAGGGAAAAATAAAATAAAATAAAGCCCAACACAGCCAATATGCCTGGGATAAAGTACTCTGCAACCTGCTAGAGCAGGTGGCAGGGCAGCATGGAGTCCTGCCACATACCCACATTGCCTCAAAAAATAATCATGGTTTCTCCTACTCTAACCCAGGGCAAGGAAGGAAAGTGGGGGGGAGGGGAAGGCCAAAACTGAAAAATCCTGGGAGCCCTATTCACCCTTCAGAGGGATGCCTGGCCTGGTCAGGTGTATCAGCCTTGCTAGCCAAAAAACCTAGGGGAGTACATGAAAAATTTCACCAGGACTCTGTCCCTCCTACTCCTTTGGTCTAACTAAATCAAAATTTCATTAAAAAGAAGCTGGACATTTTTTTTTTTTTCCTTAAATGTAAAAATATACAAAGAGTCAGTCTTGCCAAATGAGGATCTTTGGTTTCAGATACCATCACTTCACTATTCTTTCGATACCACATTTTCCCCTGAGCAGGGAAGAAGGAACTGGAGGTCCTTTCTAATGCATATTTATTTGCATTCTCACCTAATTTAAAATTATTCCCCAAATATAGGTCAAATGGCAAACTGACTTGAAACCTCATATAAGGTTCTGTGCCTGCATATCTCTGTTTTACAGGGATGGAGCTGGAAGCACAATCCAACTTAGTTTCCTCTCAGTTGGGCAGATCCTGGATCCCACACATAGACTTACACGAGGAGAAATGCAGCTGGGACCAACACTATTAGTATGACATCTCCCATGCACCATCCTATTCTGAATCACCATTCATCCTTCATTGCTCCTTTTTCTTCTTTGACTTTTCCATGAAAGTGTTCCAGTCAAGAAAATGCAAAGAAGAATATAACTAATTGGGTTTCTTGTAACCAGGAACATGCAATTCCCCCAAGCAAGCCATGCTTTCAAAGTAATGGAGAACATATGCTTTTCAGTGCACTGGTGCCAGGGAACTGGTTTGTTATGCAGCCTCTGGAGCTGCTGCCAACACATCTCTCTCCCTGTGCAGAACAGATTTGCTTCCTTATCCTTTGCTCCCCTCATGCATGCTACTCACAGCAAGTAAGGACAAAGACAGCTTCCCTCTCCCCTCCCCAGCATCCCAGAGAGGTTTCAGGGAAAAAGGTGAAAAGCCAATGCCACCTACAGTGCCACATTGCCCTCCCTGCTTTCAAAACCCTGGTCTCCTCCAAAACACAGCATATGGTTTTCCTTTGTTATGCATAAACTGTAAAGGCTGAGACTTCATGTGCTGGGGCACCTGAAGTAATTAATTGGAGTTTTCTATCAAATTCAGATACATTTTTCATTTTTGTTTTGTGGCTTTTTCCACCACAGAAACATGTGGCCACTATTTTTATCTACCCATCACTCCTGTAGTCCTGTACAGGAAGATACGCTGAGCATCGGTTATGCCACGAAGGTAACAGAATTGCCTATGAACAAAGACTTACCTTTTTTCTAACTAAAACACCCTCACTGGTGATCTTCCCTGACACAAAAGCATTGTGCAGCTGAACTAAATCTCACTTGGATTATTGAATTGTACCACTTACTACTGATCAGCATTTCCATATGACAGCTAAAATAATCCTTCCTGTAAACCACTTAGCCAAGATAAGTGGAGTAAGGGAACATTTTTAAATCACTCTCCAGGAATGGCTGAAAGCAGGTATTTAACAGAATAACCTATTTTTATTATTTATATCTCACAGACCTTTCTTTACATGCTCATCACCTTGAGAAAGCTGGTTTAAGAATACAAACATATCCCACCTAACCACTGGCAAGTCATAGGTCCACACTGAAAATTTTTTTTGGAAGGCAAAATACACAGACTAGTGTCTCACACATTTTAAGGAATGGCCAGCTTCATACCATGTCAGTCCTGTAGCCTCCTGAGGAAAAGCCAAAAGAATCAAAGCACTTCATGCTAGCTAGGTAGCTTTTGTTATGAAGCATTGAAAGGTAGCCAGCCTGTATTTTGTGTTTTGCTTTGTGACAGACCAAAATGACAGGCTTTTCCAAGGAGGTGGAATGTACAAGGGTAGCTCTCTTTTGTACCCACTAAGCGTCACGCTGAAGGTGAATGCTTCCATCAGTAAGATCCAGTACAGCTGCCATTCACTAAGGTACTTCCTCAGATAACCTAGGCTTTCTATAACTGAATGATTCAAAAATAAAACCTTAATACTTCCTGGAGTCAGACCTTTCTACATCGGATGAACTGTAAACTCTGATTGCTACAGAAGCCTGCTAGAGGAGGCACACTGTCCTCAAGGATATCAACCCTGAACTAGAAAGATGCAGTCTCTTTATTGAGAAATGAGCTGTGTCAGCCTTGCTGTGTCACTGCAGAAAGGCCAGAGAAGGCTGGAAAGGGTTTAGGCATCTGACTGGCACATGCTGCTTTTCCTCCTCTGCTCCTCAGCTTCGATTTACATTCTTGGCATAAGCTGCTCCCTCAATACAATTTGTCTAGCAGCACCAAATTCGATAAGAACAGCAGATTGTTTTGCATTTTTATGTGTCTAGTGATGTGTCACCTGTTGGAGAGAAATCAACATCCCTCTCGGAAGGGAAGCAAGAGCCAGGAGGATCTGCTGGGAAGAACCTGAAAGGTTTCTGAGGTCTCTTCCCTCTCTGGCCTGGCTGGCTTTTTACAGCTTCTTCATAATCTCAATAAAATATGAATGAAACATCCAACCAAAACTGTCTACTAAAAGAAGTATTGTTTTGTTACCTGGTTTTAAAGAAAATCTCTAAAATTCCCTACAAGTCAAATCATCTAGAGGAGGCTGTTGTATTTGACTGCCATGTGAAGTTTTTCTTCCCTGTAAATCAGCTTCCGCTATTTAAGACAGAGCATAACGTGCCTTTCTTTTAAAAGTAATCATGTGTATCTTTAACAGTATAGTATTCCTCTAATTTTTATGTATAATTGCTTATGCATTAAGTCTGGCAGAGACATCCTCTTACTGTCCTCTAGCCTGCCACTGAATGGCCCCAATGTCCCCAGTGATACAGAGGTACATTTCTTTCAATAAGCAAGTCACTACCATATTGTTACTTTCCTCCCCAAGCAGCAGAATACTACTGATATTTCAACATTTTCAACCTGAAAATATTAACAAGGGAAAAAAAAAAAAAAGTCTGTACATCAGAGAACATTCAGAGTTACAGCACACTCGCTGATAAATTCTCAGAGAGGTCAGAAAAAGGTCAGTCACAAGTTTCATACTTGTAATCTTGCTTTCATCCACAGCTGCTAACACTGCTAGCTTATACAGTTGCTTCATCACAATGTTTAAAATAATAGCCTTGCTTAGTACAAGTATTAAGAAACCTTTGAAAGATGAAAAAAATACCCATGATCTGAGTCCTGTGAGTTTTGACGTAAAATGTGTGCATATGTATAATCCCACTGATAACCCTGCAGACCTCAGCGGTCGCTAGCAACTCTGAATTTCAGGAGACCAGTGTCATTAGGCAGAAAACTTCATCTTAAATTCAGGGATGATCTCAAACTTAAAAAAAAAAAAACAACCAAACCCAAACCAAACACTAAACCCACAGTAGTACAGATATGACTTTCTGGGGAAACAGGTAACAGGAAGACACTTCATGGGAAAGGATCTCTGGCTCACTCACAGTCAGGGAAGATGGTTATGACAATATGCAGTCAGGCAAAAGAGTTAGATGGTATGAAAGGCCATGGAGATCCCAGGGGTAAACAAGCAGGTGGAGACTAGGGGAATCTCCATTACTTCCAGTCAAGAGGGAAGTGGAGGACAAAGCCCCTTGCTTGACAAGATCTCCCCCTTCCCTTCATTTCGCCATGAAAAGAAGCAGATAGATAACAAGCAAAACTATTTGCTTTTCATTGAGCAAGAAGCTGCAACCCCATTTCAGTGCTGCAGATGCTGGAAAACAGTCCTTGACTAAGGTCCATAAGGCATGTCATTGGAGACGTCCTCTAAAGAATGAGAACAGAAATCCTGTATAGTCTTCAGTTTGTTAAAACGCAGTAAGCTAATGCTGATGGCTCTAAGTTGTCTCATCTTCTGCCAGTGAACTTGAATGCCTCACTCAGCATGATGGTGAAATAAAGCAGGAGTGCAATTTTGCCTAAACTGAGATTTGAGATGGATTAAGCAAGCCATTGAATAGCTATCTTAGTAATAGACTGTACTTCTCATCCTTGCTTACCAGGGCCACACAGGACATTTGAGAGGACTACTTGTTTTGTTCAAGAAGAAAGAAACACCCACGGAAAGGAAAAATCAGCGAAGTTTACCTGTCATCACAGTAGGTAAATTTCATGTCCATGCTATGGCGACTCAGGAAGGTCTTGCTGTCCAGGGGGATATCGATGTTTGAAGGATGCTGAATAGGCTCACACATTATGATAAGGCAGGTGAGAAGAGGCTCTTTATACCCACACAGAGTGTGAGGAGGGCAAGTGTTATACACTTTAACTTGTCCAGTGCAGTGCAAAACCTGAAATAATGATTTTCAAATGGGAAACCACTTAGAATGTACTTTCTCTACATGTCAAAATGTCTTTTTACATCAAAGCCACTTATTATGGCTAAAACATAGTACCTTCCATGTGGCAGACTTGAGGTTAACAGTTCTGCCTCTGTTAGTAACAGTGCATTTCATCCTCATGAAGAAGTCACGCTCAGTTGACATCTCTTTGCTTTTCTTTCCAAAGCCTGGGCCTGTATAAGGAAAATGGCAAAAGAGTTTTCTCAGTTTTGCCTCTTGATTACTTCTATTTATAAGCATGAAGGATTCAATAGAAATAATAGACTAGTTCTCAGATAATTTACCTGTAGAGACCATCAAAGATGCATGGACCATTGAAGAGCAGTTTGTAGAGCTCAGACCTAAAACTTTAAGTGGAACTTAAATAGGACTTTGTGCATTTAAACCTACATTTTAACTTGCAGCACATAAATCTGTGCAAAGTGTTACCAGTGAAAACTTTATGCCTGTCTTAACTTGATGAAAACACTAAACAAACAAGTTCTTAGTGCTATCATATATAAGCAACATTTGGCAAAACAAATCTGCAAAGTATTGCATAACAGTTAATGATTACTCTAGGAATGAAAATTCCCTTTACCATGACTAACAGATCTCTATTGTCAATCAATTACTTAATTTGGTTATTTAAAAATTAAACAGTGACTCTTTTCTATTTTCATTATTACCATTTTTCAGACTCAGATTCTCTCGAATTTCTTCATGGTCACATGGATGAGTGAAGTCAAAAATGCTGTGTCCAGTTAATTCCACCTGTGCAGAAGTAAGAACTATGCTTAGCCAAATACAAGCAACTAATAATATTTATCTGGTTTTAAATACCACCTATGCAGATGAAACTCATCACTAGAACTAACTACAACAGGTTGCTCACAGACACAAATTCTGTGACCATACCTTTGTTGATCTTATGCATAAATTTTAATTTTCTCCTCAGAAAATTCCCTGTAT
>JANHGN010000009.1:26849-38833 GCA_024605025.1 Megaceryle maxima
CACTAGAACATCTAGTAGGCTTTGCGCTTAGAGTCTGGGCTGACAGACATAAACTGTCAGGAGATGCTTATATATTATTAATTTATTTCAAATTCTTCCCCGATGGTCACCATCACAATACCATATGACCTTAAGGTATCACTTCAGATCAGTAGAGGACTGTGAAGGTACATTTCATATTAAAAGAACTTCAGATATTATTTATTTCTTTACAATATGTAGATAAGTTTTTAATATGTTCTAGATATTGTCCATAACTCTGAAAAGTTATTTAACATACTAAAATCACTAAAATGAATCCAAAGAGGTAACAGACACTGATGTCTCTGTTCAGCAGAAAAACAAAGGGCAAGGAACATCATGGCACTGTCTCAGAATATTAATTAAAAAATTAGGTCCTACTTTTAAAATGTTTTTTTCCACAAAGATAGCAAAGGATGTGGACCTTGAATTATGTTTAATCACAGCAGTGCACAGTGTAGAATGATGCAGCAGTCACAGCATCTTGGTATTCTGATGAACAAAGGAACTAATCTAAAAGCACTCCATAGTGATTCTGAGAGAACCACAGCAGTTCTAAGACACAAAATACTCACATTTTCCATTCCTATTGAATGGAAAAGATTTGACAGTGGTAGACAGACACCATGCCTCAAACTGTACTCCAAAGGAAAACAATATATTCACCGCAACTTGTGATTCAGTGACATGTCACATTTCCATTCTGGAAGTAGGAAAAGGGTCCAAATAATATTATCTTATTGTAATATTTGGAAAATGTGACCATAATGTCTTGAAGAGTCTGGTCCATGAATTAAAAAAATATAATCTCATCAGACTCAGGCATAAAGACAATTTCTTCTCTCAGTAGAAGAAATTTTCATCCCTTTTCATAAGAAATCAACTAAAATTATCACTGCCTTAGTAATCTCAATAAAATAAAGTGATATAATCACAGAAATGTTAGTTGGAAGGTCATGTAGTTCAGCCTCTCATTTGAGGAGTCACTGCTGGACCAAGGAAGAGAGACACAATGTGTTGATCAGGAGCCTGAATTTGTAGCCAGCAGCACAAATGGGAAGGATCACCGGTGTGACACAAAGCAGAATATATGTGAACATTGGTGCCAGTGAGGAACAAGCAAAGAAAACAGAGGCACAAAATGCCAGCCTATTGAGCACCTTCAGTCATGTTTTGAACTATGACCTCCTCAGCAAACAGTGAGGATCATATCTTCTTTGATATCAACTCAATCTACACAAAAACCTTTGAATGGGCCAAGAGACAGTTGACATGAAATAGATTCTAGTCCATTTTGGATACCCATATTTAGCCACACTATGAGTTTCAGTACTTGCTTGTACAGAAGAAAGCTTATGGCCATAAACCAAAAATTACTCCTCTTGAAACATCTAGAATATATTCCCTACAGAAATAATTAATTTGATATGATAGAGGAAAACTGCATTTTGATATTGAGCTTCTGTATATTAGAAAATACCAACATGGTTCTCTCTCAGAGATGCACACTGGATTACTGCACTGTTTAACAAATTTAACATAAAAAAAAAAGTTATGATTTCAAATTCTACAGTTACTGAAATTAATGTGAGCCAGTCATGATAGATTAATTCTGGAGTCTCTAATCATGGGACCCTGCCCTAGCAATTAATGCATAGAATAGGAAAGGTCTTGTTTAATGGTTCCATATAATACATTAATATAAGTACAAAGAATTTTAAAACACTTTGTCAGATAGACCTTTAAACTATCCCCTGTGTTATAGAGTATTGAGTACTATAGAGTATTGGCCTAAATCTTCCCTGACCTGTGCACATTTTATTCTTGTATAAATCCAAAGGACTCAAAGCGGGGGGGGGAGGGGGGGGGCAGAATCTAGATTCATTCAGGGTGTTGAAGGAAAACCCACAGTGAAAATAATGTCACAGGATGAGCAAATCTGGTAAGTCTTACTACATTACACTGCACTTGAGACTCTGTATGAGACATATTTTTGTAATTATCACAATAACTACAAATTTAGTAGGGAGATGTGAAAATTGGACAGCATATGACTAAATATCCTAAAAATAGTAGCTCTGACAAAACCAAATTTGAAATGAGGGCTATGAAGCACACATTTAATGTTAAAATTATACCCAAGTATTAAATGAAATTCTACTGTTGATTCTATTCCTGCTTAGCAACAATTAATTGTACACTAATAAACAGAGAGTTCAGACCATTACTGCTAAAAACAATTGGCAGCACCCATTTTTTTTCAGTCAGTTCGGTAACCTAGTAATTTCTACAGCTGCCTCTGTTTATAAAATGCAGGTCTGGAGTCAACTTCAGTAATTTAGTGAAAGCATTCAAATGCCAGCACTCACAATGGTCAAATACCAAATTTTGATAGAATGCTCACTATAAATGTCTCTACAAACATAACAGCACAAATAGCAGTTTAAGGAATTATACTATGTCCATACATAGTTAGTGGAAAGAGCAAATATGATGAGTTGTTCAGAAAAGGTCATTCTGAATGCCATATGGAAATAAAACAGAGTTTAAGGAATTAGTGTTTTTTCCTCCATTTTGCATAACATTTACAGGACTATAAGAATTAATAAAAATAATTCAAACATATACTTTTCTCTGCAAAACACCAAAACAAAACAAAATAATATTGAAATAAAACTAAAAGCTTTGAGCTTTGTGCCATGATATAGAATGTCCTCCTTATAGAATATTTTCTATTTGCCTTCTGTATAAGAAATTAATATTGATCCTTTGCAAGGTCTACAAAGATTCTGATAGCTTATGATTATACACCATAACCAGGTGCAGATTTGCATCAGAGCAGTAATTTAATAAAGCAGTAAAAATTCAGCAACAGAGTAGTTACCTTCTGACCATTACTCTCAATTAAAGCTCTAACTATCAATTTAAATGACAGGCACTAATGTGTCATTTAAAACTAACAGCATAGCCAGTGTTTCTCAATTATTTAGAGATTAATGTTCCCCAAAGGTGCTACTAATAAGTAAAAAAAAAAATCAAATATTATCTTTGGGTACATTACCAGCACACTTGAAAGTATAATTATATTGAAGAACTCTGAGAACAAAAGCTTGACAGCTTTTATTATGTTATTAAGATGGTCAGTATTTCTTATCTTACTGTACTTGTGCAGCCACAGGAAAAAGAGGTACACAAGATAACAATAAACAAGCATCTGTCTTACTTTGTCAGGAGAAACATCCTTAAATCTTATTGTCTCCAGAAAAAAATGTTTACATAGCGACTCTGTATAACTTCAAGTGTCAAAATTATTAATTACTATTTTTAATCCAGTAGCTAGATCTAATGATATCCATACATTCTACTATTTCCTGTCAAATTACAGCTTATTTAACTCCGCTTAGAAAGAAAAAAAAAAAAAAAACACACAAAAAAAAAAAAAACACAAGAAAACAATTAAGAAAACAATTTTTAAAAAGGTGAACCTTTTTTGATAAATTACTTCAATCTCAGATATAAATGAAGATATTTCCAGAAGATGTATTTATGAAGTGGTAAAGTTGTAATCTCATGTCATTACACAGTAGAACTGATATGGAAGTTAGATCTTAGCAGAGTTTAATAAAGCAAAATTCTCTTAGGTCATGCCTAAGTTTTCCAGGTTAATTAACAAGTTTTAGGAATATGATGACAAATATAGTCATGGGTTTTACGTTACTGTCTGTTTAACAAAAGGAATTGAACAGATTTCAGTAAATTTTACACAAACCTGTTTTTAGAAAAGAAATAGCTTTAAGTTCTGGAAATAATGGCTTATCTAGCAATTTATACAGAGTAGTTGACACATGGAGATCTATACATTAGAAAAAATTACTTGGCATTTTTTGCTTATCATAATGGATTTGTGCCATATTGTCTTTGTTAAATTGGAGTACAATATTTTATCTTGCTGGGGCTTGAAATTACTCTGGGGTAGCCCCTGATGTCTACTAGCTCAGTGCTACAATGACTATCTCCTGTCTGGGGAGACTTAGAGATTCAAAAACATAACTAACTGCAGTAGGATTTTGGATCACAGTTCAAGACACTTATCAGTTATATTGTCTGTACAGCTACAGTTCTGTTCATATTTTGAACAAATACTATTCATGAAGATAAGCAACATTTATCTCACATATAAGTTTATTTAGGACTAGCCCATGAAATACAAGGTCTAGGACCCAATTTGTGCTGCCAAGCAAACATAAGGTCCTTCTATCTCTTGTAACCTACAAAAAACATCATTAAAATGTTTTAATTTACTATCAAATCTATGTCTTCCAACAGATACTGTTTTCCTTGATCTTTCTTGTCAATCCAAACCAGGCCATAATAATTCATTTTCTTTGGTATCTGCCAACATAGGAAGAAACAGTAAAATAAAAGATGATTTATTGTCTACCTAGACTTTGTTAAGGTTTTCAAAATTTTCTCATGTAACATCCTCATGGAAAAGCTGATGAAATGTGCACTTGATGAGCAGACAGCAAGGTGTGTTGAAAACAGTGTGACTGGCCAGAGAGTGGTGATCAGTGGCACAAAGTCTAATTGGAGGCCACTAACTACCAGTGTACCCCACATATCAATACTGGGTTCAATTCTCTTTTACATCTTTATTAGTGATCTGGCTGATGGGGAGCATCTACCCTGAGTAAGTTTGCAGATGACACCTAAGTGGGAGGAGAGGCTGATACATTAGAAGGTCATGCTGCGATTCAGAGGGACCTTGATAGGCTGGAGAAATGGTTCTACAGGAATCTCATGAATTTCAACAAGGTGAAGTGTTAAGTCCTGCATCTCAGGAGGAAGAACCTCATGAACCAATATATAGTGGGATCTGATCTGTTGGAAAACAGTTTGGCAGAAAAGGATTTGGGAATCCTGGTGGACATGAAGTTAATCATGAGCCAGCAATGTGCCCTTAACAGAAAAAAAAGGCTAAAGGAATCCTCAGCTGCATTGGAAGGAATGTTGCCAGAACATTGAGGGAGGTGTTCTTTCTTCTCTGTTTAGTCCTGGTGAGATCAAACCTGGAGTATCATGTCCAGTTTTGGGCTCCCTAGTTCAAGAGTGATATGGGCATACTGGAAGGAGTTCACTGAAGGGCCACAGAGATGATTGAGGGATGGAAGCACCTCTCATATAAGGAAAGGCTGAGACATCTGGGACTGTTCAGCCTAGAAAAGACAAGGCTTGGGGGATCTCAACAGTGTATGTAAATACTTGAAGGGAGAGTGTAAGCTAGATCCAGCCTCCTTTCAGTGGTTCTCAGTGACAGGACAAGCAATGGGTATACACTGAAACACTAGGTAGCCTTGCTTGAGCAGAGAGGTACAGCCATATGATCTCCATGGGTCCTGTGCAACCTCAGACTTTTCTTATATGACAAAATTATCCAGAAATTAATGAATAAGAAACTAAGAAAGGAGAGGAGAGGAATGGAGAGGAGAGAAGAGAAGAGAAGAGAAGAGAAGAGAGCAGGAAAGGGAAAGGAAAAGGGAAGAAAAGGGAAGAAAAGAGAAGAAAATAAAAGAGAATAAAAAAGAAAAGAAAAGAAAAGAAAAGAAAAGAAAAGAAAAGAAAAGAAAAGGGAAGAAAAGGGAAGAAAAGAAAAGAAAAGGGAAGAAAAGAAAAGAAAAGAAAAGAAAAGAAAAGAAAAGAAAAAAAGAAAAGAAAAGAAAAGAGAAAAGAAAAGAAGAAAAGAAAAGAGGGAAGAAAAGAAAAAAAGAAAAGAAAAGAAAAGAGAAAAAAATTTCAATAATTCTTAAATGTCAACAATTTATTTCTTAGTGAAATATCACTTGTATTTTGCAGGAATGCATAGCTTCCCCTCAGAGTTGGATGGTTTTTTAGAAAAGCTTATGATAATTAGTTCATTTTTCAGTACAAGGTCTCCAGAATGCAAAATTATGTTTCAATTTTATGTATGTACTTTTCCAATATGTAGTTCTTGTGGAACTAGAAAAATCCATGAAATTATATTTTTCTCATCCTGTTTAAAGAGTAATATTAATATTATTGGGTTGGGGTTTTTTTAAGATTTCAGAAGAGCCAAATGTCTAATTGAATTAAAGAGCATATGTCTTTAGTAATGTCAACAATTCTTTAAATATGAAATGTAAACATGTTTTCTCTTCACTCTGTGAGGAGAAAGAAGTAGAATTCACATATTGTCCTCTATGCATTCCATCTAATTGGGCTAGGACTAGAGAAGTGACTGCTCTGCTCAGGTATAACAGGGAGAAGAGCAATGAATCACATCTCTGGGAAATTAAGTTCTATGATGCCATCTTTTGTGATCCAGCACTGGCCAAGACTTTTTAAAACAAAACTGTAAGTCAAAACAAAGCATAAGTGACATCTAGGGCTTGATCTAAGAACAGAATGGCATTGAATTTCCTTTTTTTTTTTTTTTTTGATCTGTGCCTGTCTTCAGTGAAGATATATTTCACCTGCTCACATAGAAGAAAATCTGCTGAAACAGCTTATAGTTTTGAAGGTTATTCTTTGTCAGTTCTGCCAATCAGGATAAAAACAGTAGTGAGAGAAAGGAATAAGATGAGTAAATTGAGAGTTTCTCTGTTTACCTTTCATTTTCCTTCTAATGAGATCACATTCAGAAATCACAGAGAGATCAACGTACCACATAATTCACTCTCAAGTATTTGACATGAGGAACAAATGGATTTTATGGAAGGTAAACCCACAATTTTTGTCCACATTTGTCCTTTATCTGAGAGAATGGTAGTCCTATTAGCCTGAATGACTGAACCTGAATAAGAATAGAAATATAGCAAATACTGGTATATAAATATAATTGTTCTGGGATTTTTTCAGTGGCTGAGCTTGCACAGGAAATCCAAACAGTTCAGTACTCATATCACAAGAACCATATGGCTGAAGTCTCAGAATCTGTAGGAGATCCCAAAATATTTGCTTTATTAGAGCACCAAATATGTGCAGACCAGAGAAGACTAAAGTATTCTGAATGAATGAATGAAAGAGAAGTGGATCACTTCACTTTTGTATCACTCTTACACCATAAATGACATCACGCATGGAAAACATTCTTTAAAGTATAATATCAGAACATAAGGATGAAACAACATCTGTTAGTTACTTAAATCTAGTCACCATACAGTTAATGGAGGTAAAGATGTTTCCAGTTCCAGTTCATTCAACCCGTTTTGTAAACTAATCCTTGAAGGAAATATCTGGCCCTGTAAAGGTCTATATTTTCCTTGTGTGGTCCTGGAGGTCACTACTTCTTGTAGGTGACAGTAATCTGGATTGACTAAGTGTAGACAAATAACTTTCAAATGTCTAAGGTAGCTCAGATGCAAATACCCAATAGCATTTTATAAAACAGCTGTATTATTTTAGTATTTTTTTATAAGGCCTCTATTTTTATGTGCACATTTCAACAACAAGCATTTCTAGGTCACTTGAATTTATTTAAGAAATTACAAAGTACTTTACAAAAAGGTCTGAGCTATAGTTTTAATAACATTCATCAAGAAATTTGCCTTTGAATTACTAAATTATATTTTTGTATTACTCATAAGCAAAGTGTAAACAGTTTATCTTCAATAAAAATTAACTTATTAAAAGTTCTACATATGAATATAGATGAAAATGAAAATCTGTAAAAATAGAAGTCACTACAAAAGTTTGGCCTTGTCACATATTGTAAAGATAAATATATATGGAATATTAAATGAATGCAGAGCCTCTTTTAATTGATATTCAAAGCTATCATGAGAATGGCAGGTTCTATATGCAAAAGAAAGTGCTTTGAATTTTCTCTGGATGATGTCAGTTGCACTGGAAAAATGAATCATCTGGTTTCCCAGCATTTACTTCAGGTTGTCTGAGGAATATCCAGAACTCAAATTGATTGGTTCATTTTGTGCTGAATGTAATTAACAAAGGTTCCATTACACAAAATGACGTGAAGATACTGTTTTTATGAAGCATTGGCAGAGCTATTTTACATTTACCAGCATATAATCTTACCCAATGAAATGGTGTTTAACTGAAAACTATAAAATAATACAGAAAGTTAACCAAGGTTCCCATTCAAGATTATTGGGACATCTGTTAGACATGGGTCATTAATGTAAACTACCTGAGAAGCATTACAGGGACATTGCAAGGTTGACCCTTCTCCCTCTCCAAACAGCATTTTATGTTTTTTAACTACTCCGCAATAAAACAGAACATTTCTTTTCAGATTTGGGCTATCAAAATGTGAGCTGTTTAACCTTGATCATGTTCCTTTAAGGCTGTTTCTAATACTTTTTTGAATCCTAAGTTTAGTGTATATATGTGACTTACTCCATAATACTTATAACTGATTCCTATCTGAGTGTACTACACATTATTAGGATCAGTGATAGGATACATGAAAATAGTTCTGAAAGAATAAGGGACTAGAAGAAAATTTCATATCCTAGGAAAAACTGCTGAAAAATGAAATATATTACATAACTTTATTCTGCTTAGTGCACAAGATGATTAGCCAGATTTATTTTTTACAGATTTCAACTCCTCAGAGAACAGAATCAAAAGACATGTTTTAAACCTCATGCACACCTGCTTTGGAAAACAACTTGACAGGATGTAGTTCTACAAGCATCTTTCTGCACATGGAGAGAACCGAACTCAAAGAATACATCAGGCTTTAAAGAAGCAGACAGTTCGGGACCTGGTCAAATTTTAAATGCAGATCTTGCTCTTGAATGGAAAATTAGAGTCAGCTCTATGTTTTAAAACCCATGAAGGGCATAAAACATTTTCCTCCGTAAGCATTTGCTAACACAAAAAGTAATTTCTACCTTTCTCATGAGAATATATCCAAAGTGCTATGTGCCTTCAGTGGTTTTTTTTCCCCTCAGCATTCATATCCTAAGTTATAACTATGCACTGGGATAATGAATAAGTGCTACTGGATCATCCAGGTAGAGATTAATATGATCCATTCAGTACTTTACACACTTAGAGCCCAGTCCTGGTTTGAGTGAGAACAGTACTAAGTCTGTTCAGTGATTTTAATTTTCAGTTCAGTTCTTCCAACTGACTGAAGTTTCTGAACTTAACTTTCTGAAGTTAGCAGCATGTTTTTGCAGGCAGTGTCTGCTTCTATCAGTACTAACACTCAACGTTTAGAGGTAGTACCACAATTGGTATGCAGACCAAGGTCACTGCTGGATCTTATGTACCAAAATTATGCCTTGCAGAAATTAAAGGCTGCAGATGCAGGGAGGAGTGGACTGGACATGTGACACTGAACTGACCAACAAGATATTCCATTCCATGTATGTCATATTCAGTATAAAGCTGAGACATCACAAGAGTCAGTCTCTGGGCTTGGCTCTCTGGTTTCTTCTCACTTCTTCAATAGCTGGCATCTGAAGAGGACTCTGTCTGTTCTGCCTTCAGCCCTGATCTGTGTGTTCTGGAATCCAGCTCCAGAATTCAGTTCCTGTCTGCTGCTGGGCCCCGTCTGGGACTCTCCTGGTGCCTGCTCCATAGCATCAGCAGCAACAGTGATGTAATTACCATCAAGGAGGTGTTGGTTTTGATACTGGTTTTGTATATATTCCATTTTTATTATTTTAATTTTCATTAAAGCTGTTCTAGTTTCCTTTTCTAATAGGTAATTCTTTCTCCCTTATTCCCTTTCTCTTCCCCTTTGGGGAGGGAGGGGGTTTAACAGAGAGCATCTGTTATAAATCTAAGGGGCTTCCCTGACTCTAAACCTTGACAAGACCCCTTGACACAAACTTATGTCCTTATGTATTTGCATCTTTGATTTGTCTGAAAGAATATAGAAAATCTCAATCAGACAAGCATTTCTCAATTGGCAACAGAGCAGAAAAGGCTCTAATTATTACCGCCAATAAGTGCTTAGAATAAATTATGGCTTCAGTTTTCCTTATTTCAGATGCAAAGCAAATAAATTGTGAACTTTCAGCTAAGAATAGTTCAGCAACAAAAAAAAAGAATCCTATAATCATACTGTTTTTAAAGGTTGGTGGAAACCACCATAACCTGTAGACATGTATTAATAAGCAGTTATGCCAAACTGGGAAATCAGAACTCAGACATATTCCTATATTCCCACACCAAACCTTACAATTTGGATCCAACCTGCTGTTACCACAGTGGAACAGAGTGGTAAATCCAAGCATCTGTATGATTTAGGCAATGACAAGATCAATATTTTTTCCTTTAGTATGTGCTCTATGTACCTAAAAATAACATACTGGATATCAGTTTTGTAGAGCTAAAGGGAAAGCCTTCTTATAAACAGATGGATCTCTGTGTAAAACTTCTCCAAACTGAGTAGACAGCTTTTTTTTTTTTTTTTTGCATAAAAACATACCCTACTAAAGAAGTTCTCAAAAGTAATCTAGTCATACAAAACCAGCATAAATAGTTTCAAAACTAGTTTTTATTTCTGTGGCAATCCACACATCCCTGGAAGAGGAAATATTTTCCCTAGTCTCACTTCCTATTTATTTTGATATAGAAGTGGTAACTTCTAAAAATGTCTATCTTCTTCATAATTTAAGCACAAGCTCAATTGGCCAAGTAGACCTCCAGCATCTCATCTTCTCCCCTGCAGAATTCCATTTGCCAAATTTAGTAATATAACCTCACATTTTTCTGAAGCATTACAAATCCATAGCCAACAACACAGTACGACAAGGGAGCAGAAATGTCCTTGCAGGCAGTGCAGCAACTCAGAAGGAAGAAGGGGGCTGTGCTGTGAAGAGGAATCATCAGTGTTTGCAGACATGGTGGGAAATGGAGAGCCTGGTGTTTTAGGAAGGTAAGCAGGGAGGCAAAGAAAGTAGAGATAGTAAAGCCAAAATACAAAACTGCTACCTCAAGATCCCCTTTTTTCTTTTAATCAAAGCATAATCTATGCATGTAGTCTTAAGTATTGTCTTTGTAAATTATAGAATCATAGAATGGCTTGAGTTGGAAGACACCTTAAAAATCATGTAATTCCAACCCCCCTGCCATGGTCATGGATATCTCCCACTAGATCAGGTTGCTCAAAGCCTGGTCCAACCTTGTGTTAAACACTTCCAGCAATGAGATGCCCACAGCTTTTCTGGACAACCCGTTCCAGTGTCTCAGCACTCTCATAGTAAAGAATTTCTTCCTAATGTCAAATCTAAATCCACCCTGCTCTTGTTTAAAGCCATTTCCCTTTTCTCACAAATTTAGCTTTCCCCCTTAACGGTTTAGGTTCTGCAGAAACAATAGTTCAGCTAAACTAAACAAAGTCATCAGAGATGAGTCTGACTGGGGGAATGAAAAAAAAAAAAAAGAAACAAAACAAGAAAACAAACAAACAAACAGAAATTATTAAAAAGAAACAAACAACAAACCAACCACAGCCCCCCCCCACACTTTAAACAAGCAGTTTAAATACAGTAAATGTGAGGCAGGGGAAGGGAATGTTGGTTGGGATAGGGGGTTTTTTTGAGCAATTTAATAACAGATGGACAAAAGGCTATCAGTGGAAGAGCCTTCATGTGTTTTTTGGTTTTGTGGGGTTTTTTCTGAATGGCATTTTGGAATAGAAGTACATATCAATGAACAAGATCTGAAATAAAAAGGGAATTACTAGAGAGCTGCTTCAAGAAAAACACTTTGGAGGCTATTCCAATTTTTTCAGCCTAATCTTCCTGATTTGCTTTAGAGGAGTTTAGCTGGTGCTTTCAAATGCAACGTAGAGAACGAAGTTTGTACATAGTAATTTGAAAAATTATTCTATTACCTTTGATGTAGACAAAATGTATTTTTCATTTTCTGTAAAAAAACTGTATCAAGATTCCTCTGAGAAAGATTTTTTATTATTATTTTAGAATTGAAAGAATTAAATTGAATTATATGCCTATAGTGAT
>JANHGN010000010.1:0-11930 GCA_024605025.1 Megaceryle maxima
GATTTTTCTTTTTATAAATAGACCCTTTATAAAAGAGTTTTTTCCCCCCTCCCTTTTTTTTTTTTTTTTTTTTTTTTTTTTTTTTTTTTGTTTTTTAATGAATTTAGCTTGTTCTGGACACTAAATCCAACCTATGTCAGAGGTTAACACAGTCAAAGACTAAAGGATGCTTATGGATGCCACTCTTCACTGGACATTTCTTTCTGGTGCTGTACCCCTCTTATTCCTGAGTATGTGCATCTCAGTTTGTCAGTAAGTATAGGTGAATAGAAAAGACTGTTGCTTAAAACTGCTGTTCAACTTGATTTGGCAATTGTTTTTTGCATGAAGTGTGTGAAAAGACCCTTTTATATTTGCATGGACTTGGAAGAGGGAAATAAGGACCAAGATAAAACTCTGTAAGCACAGAGCTATTCAAGGATAATGTGCTTGATAGAGCTGCTCTGGATAGTCATCTGGCTTCCTTCCTCATGGGAGGCTTACTGGGCAGAGAGCAGTCTGCACTGAGCAATGCCACCTGGTGAGGAGCTAAGACAGGACCTGGTGCCTGGATTCCACAAAGACTTCTGCCCACGATAGATCAAGTTCTCCCAAACAAAGGAAATGAGTTGTACACTTCAGATGGAGTTGAGTCTCCTTTATCTTCCCATGAACAGGATTTACAGAAAAAATAATCCTTTCTGTTGCCAAACTAATAATTCAGTTCAATTACTTGCTGTATTAAATTGTTGAATCTAGTGATTTACTGATACAGTCTTAATTATGACCTTACTTTCATCCTTGTCTTGTTCCTCTTTAGTTTCATGAAGCTAGAAATTACCCTAAGAATGTGCTCAATGAGCATGTAATTGCTTTTTTCATTTAGTACTATCCTTAAAGAGTACATGGGGCTGGTCTACCCCTTCAGGGCAGCTCTTGACATCCCTGAACATCTCTTGCCATCTTGTGGTTGAGGAGCACTTCCTTTATTTCTAGTCTCCAGAGTATCTTCCTGGACATGAAGGAGGTGAATGTGGGCAGCAGGACTCTGGCAGAGCATGCGTTCAGCAAGGTCTTTTCAAGGTCATGCTGCTATAGCAGGAAAGGCAATCATTTGAGCAAAACAAGCCACAAGAAATTAATGAGCTTCAACCCCATGTGTCCCCTTTTGTCAGTGTAGTTAGGTTACCAAAACTAATGCTTCCAATTGGTGCCAGTGCGTGATTTTTAATGGAGCCCTGGCCTTTCTGACAGAATGAGTTTATTTACAAATCAGGATCTGGGGAGAGACAAAGAGTTGCTTTGGGATTTTTTGGACCCTATATATTGAAACAGAATTTTTAAATATGGCCATCAACCTTGTTAAATTACTGGTCTGTCCAATGTATCTGATACTGATGCCACTTCTTCTAAAACTGCTGCTCTCCAGGTGATTGATTTAATGGCTTTCAGCAACTCAGAATTAGTCTGCTAAATTCCAAACCCAGGCACACCTTTAGAGATGTGAAATCACCTGGGAAAACATGAAAATATCTAAAATAATATGTTGTTAATTGTCTGTTACTGTTCAAATGTCTCAGAATGCTTTCTAACTCATTGAAATGGAGATAAAATAGAATAATAAAAGAAAATAAAAGAAAAAGGTGGGGGGAGGGAACAAAAGGGCAAATTAAGGCTCCAAGATCTGATGCTTTAAGACAAATGGCACTCTTGGGTGAAATTGCAAGCATCTGCAAAACTGTTGAAGAGTGGTGGAATCTGTAACAGGTATTGCATTAGGTGGATGCTGATCTCAGCACTAGACCTTAAATTATAAGTAGCTTCTTTGATTTCAGCAGAGTTACTGACGATTATTCTAGTTATAGAAGAAATCATAAATGCAGAGGAGCTGTAATGTTTGGCATTTATGTATCTTATTAGTCCGAGGCAGATCTCTGAAATAACACGGCCCAGAAGAAAAAATATCCAAGCAATTGCTTGTTCCCATTTATTCTTCTGCAGGCAAATATATTAATAAGATAATACAGTGAATGAATTACAGGTAAGTGCCATGTTAATGCATCGGAACGGAGTGCTTGCTCTTATATCTAGATGTTCAGAGAACAAAAATAGCTGCAAACTATGAAACTGTGTGCAGGTGGGCATCTTTCCCTTTAAGCAGAATGATGACAGTCCCTTGCTTTTATACATTATGCATCTCAGGAGCTGGTGAAGGAAAGTGGCATCACAGTGCTCTTTTACAAATGTGAGCACGGAGATTTAGCCTCCTACAGATACTGATGCAGTGTAAAGGAGTGTGTGGCTTTATTCCAGTGGTCCACTTGATCAACAGACTACAAATGCTTGTAGCTTTTCACCCAGTTGTTCAGCCTGGCCACATGGGCTCAGCTGTTGCCTGTTACAGCAGCCTAGACCCTGATTTAGGTTAAGAAGGAGAATAGAACAGAGAACCATGGGGAAAATGGCTGTGAACTTTCCATTTGGCTCACACAAGTTGCAGTTGGTCTTAAAACCCCAGTTCCTGGAGTCCTGTGGTTACACCAGGCTCACTGCTTGCAATGAAAGGAAAAGGGCATGCTGGGTTTTTGAAATTGCAGAGTTAAAACTAAACACTGAAAGGTGTAAGAAATCTTTCAGGATGTTAAACACAGTTTGTATGTTACCTGGTGGGATGCTTTAGCAAAACTAAGAAGTGACAAAGAGCATAAAGTCAGGAATATTGTTAGAGAATTCTCACATACATATGCATTTAAAAAAATTGTGATTCTTGCAGTGGGTAAGAGTTAGTGTGATTTTTAACTCCTCCTCTTGCTCTGCTGGCCACTCAGTGTCATCCGGGATGCAATTTGCTCTGGTTTCAAGGAAAGTGCTCTGCCAGCTCCTTCAGTGTTGTGCCCAGCATCGCCCGCAGAGCCTTTCCACACAGGACTGCCAGTGGTCTCAGGGCTCACAGCTTCCAAGTGGTGTGAAAGGTAGTTCTCCCCTCTTATGCCTCTGCTGAGCACAGCTGCCTCTGCCTTACAGCCAACAGCTATCCTAGGACCTCTCTGGCGAGGTTCTCAGCTTGCAGCTCATCAGCTGTAAGAACCATTCATGGTCAAACCCCTGCCTTGTGGAAGTAACTGTGGAAGTCAGAGAGATGAGGGAGAATGCAACAACAAAGATTCCTGTGAGGAAACAAAGCTTGGGCTTGATGTGCAAGCAAGGTGCTGGGACTCCTCTGATATATATGTGTGTTGACAGATGGTCTGACTTGAAATACTCTCTCCAGATTCCATTAAGCCCTAGGAAGGGAGCAGGCAGCTAGCAGCCACGAGGAAGTAAGTGGTTTCTTATTAACCAGCCCCCCTGTTTCCCAACCCCTGCTAACAGCAGCTGGTGGAGTGTCTTTTCCGGATGTCGGTTATCTGTCCATCTGGCAGGTACTTTCAAGCCTGCCAAGAAGTGTATAAATAGAAGGGCTTTTAGGGGAAAAAATGGCAGATCTCTGTTGAAGACCCTATATGTGCTGGATTATGAGGGGATCTGGTGGCTCTTGCTTCAAAGCAATGCTTTGGACATTTTAGTACTGGCATGGATGAGAAAGTTTCCTTTTTCTAAGAGAAAATTCTGAGGCTGCTGTTTCACCTCATTTTTAGATGTTGTAAAGAATGAACCTGGAAGTTGGGAAAGTTTTCTCTAGTTGTGTGGTTTTTTGTTTGGTTTTTTGTTTGTTTGTTTGTTTGTTTTCCCAGCAGAAAAATAAAAAGACTGATTCAGTGGTGCCAGATTAGGATCAGAGTGACTAAGTTGTTTGCATTTAGAGCACCATAATGAGGGTTAAAAGAAACTGAATTTAGATTTTACGGGATTTGAGCAATGTTGCAATCAGACTCTCATATTAAGCACCATCAGTGTGCAATATTAACAGGAGAGAAGCACCCTGGTAGAGATACTTTTAGCACCCCTCTCTGCTGACATCTTTCAGGACATCATCTAGAAGAGCACCTTGTTTTCAGGTGTAGATCTGATCTTGAACAGATAATGCTCAGATTTGGAAGTATTGGGCCGGTCAGGCTGTGTGTTGGCAGGTGAGTTAAATGTCAGTGGGAATCAGGAAGGATACTGGCTAGAGACCTTGGGTGCTAAGTTTGGATTTAGGCACTTCATTTCCTCCTAAGCATTGCAACGATCAGTGTAACTGTTACTGTGTTAGGATTTGGCTGTCCAGGTTGAAGTGTCTTCAGTACCATGCTCTATCCCTGTGCTAGCAGTCTGAATTTCCTGCTACAGACCGGAGAGATGAGCACCTTGGTGCATGCTAAGATGGGCACCTAAATTCAGATCCCCTCTCATATCCAGGCCCTAGCTCACAGGGGAGCCATGAGTTACTAAATATGTTACAGTAACAGAGGCTCAGGTTCAGCATGAACTTTCTTGTGAGCACTAGTGTTTCTAGGTGGCTTATAAAGTGGATATTTCCTATAATAATGCAAACTGGGAGCTAACTAGTTCCCATTTCTGTGGCTGACAAAGTGCAGGGAAACAGCCAAGTTTTGCCCATTAGGCAAATGAGTATGTTGGCCTTTCTTTGTTCAAGTAGGCACATGTGAAAAGGTGGAAAAAACCATGAAAACAAAGCATGGAGCTGCTCAGCAAGATGAAGGCCTAGCCCACTCCAAGAAGCAGTAAAAACTAACCCTTTTCCATCTGACTGACTACTGTTCAGGTAGTCAGCACTGGGGTGCATGTTAGTCCTAATCATTTGTCAGTAGTAGCCAACAGATAATTGCTGTGTACTCAAAATGTATATAAACTGTATTTCAAACTTCTGTTTGTTTTTACATATGCCCATCTAAAAGCAACCCTAAGAGCTGAGGGTTACTGCAAGCATGGGGTTCTTGTGGGATGTGTGGCACTGCTGCTGATCCTGTCCCCACTTGGCCTGACCAAGGAAAACTAAAGTAATTGCTCAGAGAAGACTTCTTATGTTCCTGTTAACAGACTTTCACAGGTGCCTTGATAAGACTAACTCTTCTCACTGTTCCTTTGGCAGCCCAAACAAGAAGACATCACATCCTGCTAGCCACAGGGGATGGCAGCCATGGGCTGCTGAGATGAGGGATGTTGCATGTTTCCTTGCCCCATCAGCAGCTTATCCAAAATGCAGTGTTGGACTCTGCTTATGATACTGCTGAAAATGGAAGCCTCAAAACCAAACTCTATGGAGAGTGTTTGCTAGTGTCAGAAAGCAGGGCTGGCGTTCCTCAGCGGCTGGTGCAAGACATAAAAACCCTGGGACTCAGGTTTATGTGGTGACTTAGCTTTGTTCTGAGTATATTGCATTGACCATAATGACAACTCTGTAGTATGGAAAATAATCTATCTCCATCTATCTAGCCAGTATTTGTGCTTTCTGCCTAGCCCTTTGGAAGATGGATTGTCTTCCGTGATCTAGGTCTTGGGCTATGATGTAAATGTGTGTTTTCAGAGTCTGTGTGAATACTCCAGAAGGCAGTCTTTCTCTGCTGCTGTGCTCTTGAAGTACCAGACAAATGAGGATTAGCCAGTGTGATCTGAGACAACACAGCATGGACAGCATTAGTATTTCACATGAGCACATGAGCTGCTTCCTGCCAGGTACACTTAACCATGCTCCTATATGTAACCATTTCCTTGGGCCTACTTAGTGCTCATGCAGAGAATAAGAACGGTTTATCAGAAAAGATCTCTCCAGGTACAGACGTCCATCATGTTTCCATCCCAACTCACTGATTTGGTAGATGCTATGTTCTTGAGGTGGAGAACTGGCTGCTTCTAGAAGGAAATTCTATCATTGGATAGATATCTGAAGCAACTAACAAGACAGGCTTATTTCTCTGTCTTGAACTGACCATCAAATAATCAAATGTAGGTGTGCTTATTTAAAGGCTAGGAAAATAAATCCCCCCACTTCTGTCCCAGGATGTTCAGTACAGTATAGAGTGAATTCTCTACAATGTATGGCTATTCATACTGTGATGGCAGTTCTAGGGTGCTAATTAAAGCTAAATCTCAGCCAACAGGATTAGGTGAATGGGATGCATATCCTTGTGATTTCTCTCAGTTGCTGTGAAGAAAGTTGGCAGACTAATTTGTGTTTTTTAAACTGGGTGAAGTGGACTTGACAGAGTGTTGAAAAAAGGAATGTCCAGTAGCACATTAACTTGTGGCCTTCTGTGTTTTTCAATCAAGTATGGGTAAGATATGTTATCCTAGTGATTGGTGTAAGTCATGTCCATGTCCCACAAAGCTTGAGGATCTTTGTGGAGCAGGCAACACTGCAAGTGGTATGTGTTTTCAGCACTGCAGTGTCATGGAGCATCTTTTTATGAGAACAAGCAAATTAGCTGACTTGATGCTCACCTTTGGTAGTATTTTTTTTCTGTATGTATCTCATCTATGTTATTTTATTTATCCTCCTTCCAGATGGAATAGCCCTTAGACTTCTTGGTAAATATACACCTCTCAAGACCTCTCTGTGCTTATCAGGAGCAATTTTTCTACTTGGGATGCCCATGCAGCTGATATGCTGCTGTCTGCTGGGTGAAAAGAGAAATCCTTCAGCCAGAGAAGGCAAATCACCAGCTCATTTGCTTATTTTTTGTATCATCTTCTGGAGGTTGAAGGCGTAGCAGGCAGGAGGAGAGCTAGCTCTGCAGACTACTTGTGAATGCTGCCTGTGTCAGTGGCACGGGGCCAGCTGGGTTGCTGTTTGGCAGTGTGGGACTATAGATGGATTGGACGGCATGTGGTCTCCGTGCTCGAGTGCCCGGGGAGCTGGCTCGGAGGCGTAATGGAGCACGCTCCCAGGCACGCGCTTGCCTTCCATTGATTCAGCAAAGCTGTTCTTTCCTGTCTGTCAGAGCTCACAGGCTTCTCCAGGCTGCCCGCACAGCCCCCACCAGGACACGATGAATGAAACTCTGGTAATTACTATAGCATGACTTCACGAGAACCATATTGGTAGGGTTCAGCAGCAGCTCATTAGTTAAAATAGTTGCCATGGTGATGGTTACCCTGGTAGCCTGAAATCATTTCTCCTCCTTCCCCTTCCTACTCTCCACTTCACAGGGTGTCTCATTCATATTTTTGTGTTATACATGAATGAAGCCGGAGGGGATCATGGGGCTAGGCAAAGAGGTACTTGTGGAAAGATGATGCCTGTTTCCCCCTCTATGCCTGTCCCCTTGTGGGCTTGAATGAGCGCTCAGCTCTGTCCTTATGTTTTGCTTTCCTTGGGTACCTAGTCTGCCTCGTATCAATTCTGTTTGTTTTCAGTGGTTGCTTGAGGCTCAAATCCTGATTAACTTTGTGCACCTCTGTTATTCTGGGGTCCTAGGACCAGCTCCTCTGATTGCCAGTGGTGCAAACGAAAGACTGGGCACTTCATTTGCAGCACAACTGCAGAGACTTGGCAGTCTTCCAGAGCTGAGCCTTTGTCCGTGTAGGTCTTCTGTGCTTGATTACATCACAATATTTCCTCTGGCTCTGAAGCCAGAAAGGACCATTAACTCTCCTAGATTGGCCACCTGCATAGTATAGATCAGAGACTACTGCCCAATGCCTTCTGCTTTGTGCCTGAAAGCTCCTGCCTGAGCTGTGATTTCCTTGTCAGAAGATGTTCTCCATCATTATCAATATTTATACAAAGACAAGACAATGTGCCCTGTGGCAATCTGTCTGTGTGTTTAAGCACCCCTTGCTGTTAAGAATCTGCCTCCCCAGCATGCACAGTGAGTCTTGTTAGGTGTTACTTCTCTCTTTCTTGGTCTTTGATTGCCTGTGGGTGCTTTCTCACAGCATCTACCAGCTCCTTTCTTTGCACACAGTTGGAATCCCTTCTAGCCCCCATGGCTGCAGATGGATGGCTGATGATTTGCCCTGAGCTTGCTATTCTGCCCATGTCTTGCTGTAGATATTTAGAGAAGAAATACATCCTTAGTTGATAGCAAGACATGCTTGTATTCATCTTCTGAGGATGTTTTCCTAATTCAAACTGTCCAAAGTAATGACAAGGACGTGTTTCAGTATCTAAGAACAATGTTTTCGTAACACAAATTTGAGAGCATGTGGTATGTAGGACTGTGAGGAAGTACAGCTTTTTGGGATAGTGTCAGAGAAACGTACAGGGTCACAGGACACAAAAAGACCTTGTCCGTATAGCTGTTGGGAGCAGTGTGTGCTGTTCTATGAGCCGTGTGCTGCTCTGTGAGCCATGTGCTGGGGAAAGATGCAGCTTAAATGGGCCAAAATCTTACCTGTAGTGTATGAATGGTTAGGTAGTTTGGACAATCAAGGTTCTGGAGTTCTTCTTTCTCCCTGGCCTTTTGTTTTGACAGTCTAGGCATTGCATTAGAAGTAGGGATAAAATTTAGCTTGTGGAATGGATGATCCTTTGTCTGCCTGCTACCAGGCTTCAGCCAACTTCCTTCAAAGTGTCTGGCAATGGCAATGCTCTGAAGGAGGTCACCGGAGCAGATGGAGCTAGAATCTGAGCAAAATGGAAAAGTCACGTGTTCCTGACTTGGCCCTGTCCAGAAACGTAAAAAATTGCCAGGTCTATGACAGCAGCTCTGTTTTCTCCAGCCATGATGCATTTTATGTGTCTCCAGAAGGGCAGGCAGTCAACCAAAACTTTTGTGAAAGTGCCATGAGAACAGGGACACCTGGCAGAGGACAGGATCTGCCTTCCTGGTAGCTCAGAGCTTCCACGTGTGACTGCATCAGTGTTGCTGTAAAGTTTATTGAGTACAGATTAAAAGGACAAGCAGACAGATCAAATCCCTATTGTATTCTGTTGCCAGAATACTCTCAGCTCATCTGAAGGTAAAGGAAGAAGAGCTCCTGTTGTCTTCCTGCCTGTAAGTTACTTCTGAGTGACTAAGAAATGCTTGGCTCTGTATGGAAAAGCTTCCTGTACTAGAGAAGGGAAACCTGACGGAGTTTCGGCCTGCCCCTCTGTGTTGTTACTTGGTTTCTCACTGTGGTTTTCTTTCCCCTTGAGTTTTCTGCACTAATTTTGTAATAACAGTTAGCGCTGGGTTTCATAACACAGACATACAACATGCAATTAGAAATTGCTTTGTGTGAAATAAAGTAGCTGTGAGTCATATCCAGACAAGTGAATTATCTGTGATTATTCAGCCAAGAAAGGAGACAGTGGTAAGCAGAGGAATATGCACACCAAGGGCTACACATCATTATTAGCATTTCCATTCTATTTGAAAGCAAAGCCATATACCATGGCAGGGTTGGGCTTATTGGGATGTCTGTGTATAAACACCCATGTGATCAAGTCCTGATGGGGAGGAATGGGTGATTTTCCCTTGGTCTTAAGACTTCTTCATCCAAAATATGGGCCAGTAACCTTGCTAGGTTTCCTTCCTAAAAAAAAAAAAAAAAGCAGATGCATGGCAGATACTTGTATCTTTTAGCATTCTAAAGTTATGTGAAGCAAATCCTGTATAGAAGGATTCTTCCTAAAGATGTACTAAGGCTTCTTCAAGTGAAAATGGTGGGGGGAAGAAAGATTTCCAGCACTGCCTTTCTTTGATGTCCCTAGTGGATCTGCTCCTTTTTGTCCTCTGGGGATGAAAGGTCACATTAGGAGGGTCCCTTGCCTGTCTAGAAACAGCTGGGAAACCTCTGGGGGTGAAAAGTTGCCAGCTCTGTAAAATAAGGTGGTTTCTGCAGTGGCCTCCCAGTGCGTTTGTTAATTATTGCCAGATAGGCTGTGGCTGCAGTCAGGGAAGCACGGACTGGAGGGCAATTTGCATTTCCTGAGTGGCAGTTAACCAGTGAGAGAGACAGTGACAGCGTGGGGATAATGTGGGCAGGGAGCATGCCGGCTGCCTGTGTTGCACAGCTGCACACTTGTCATAGGAGGATGAAAGGCAACGGTGAAGCTAGAGGTCCTTCTGCAAGGCGAGAATTACATACAGGGAGGGGTCTGACAGTACTTGCTGAAGAGCATCCCTTCACAATCCTCAGTGCACTGCCCAAAGAAGTTTGTTTTCCATGCATTACAGAGAATGGGTTAACGCTTCCCCAGCCAGTCAAAAATGCCTCCATCTGTAAAATGACAGTGAGAAATGCTTAATCTTCCAAGATGAATCTAGCAGATGCTTCTCCCAGGAAATGGACTAAAGGTTGTAGCTTTGCTTCAGCAATTGAGTCAGGTATGAGTCATTTCTCCCTTGAAGGGCATCTGGGTGTGCTTTGCTGATAAACACACAAAGAACACAAAGCCTGGGGTGAAAGGTTATCGAAGGAAGGAGAAACTAAAAAAACCCAACCCAAACAAAAAACAACAAACAAACAAAAACCCCAAACAAACAAAGACAAACCAAACAAAAACCTCCACACCAAACAACATCAACAACAAAAAACAAACAAACAAACAAAAACCCACAATATATATACCAGTGTACCCTGAGTATATATACCTTGAGATATACCAGTGTACCCTGAAACCTCTTCTGTGGCGTGCAGGTTGCATTAGCTGGGGGTTTTAAAGACGTTTCTCAACTTCCACTGCATACCAAGTTGTAAAAAGCAGACAGGAGCCTTCTATTTTAATGGGATTTGGATATTTCTATTACATTGTTTTGCTTCTTTCTGATTGCTGCAGGTGCCTTAAGCCCAGGAAACTGGAGTTTGGTACAACTTCAGCTGTTTTTTCCATACTAAAGCAAAGTGGTCCAAGTATAGATTAAAATCAGAGGCACTGAGTGCGATAGCACCAATATTTGACACCCTCAGTAATTGATCTGTGTGGAAAAAAAGTAATTTGCAGGGAATAGCATGGTACTGGATGGCTTTCCAAAGCAATCATAAATGAATGAAACTAGTGCAGAGACTGCTGGCCAAAATGACCTGGCCTTGTGCTATGAAGATCAAAATAAGGGATTGCCGTAATTCTAACTGGCTTTTAAAAAAAAATCACAGAGACACTGGACTGTAAAGAATTTGGTGTAAAACTTGTTTCCAGGAGTCAACCACAACAGTTTTTAGAAAATAATGTTAGGTCAGTGGTAATCCCTGCTCCCATAGGATGTCAGAGGTAGGAAAGCTGCCTTGCAGCAGCAACAAATTAGCACTAATTGTGCTTCATCTGATGGAAGTAATCCTAGCCTTGTGCTGTCAGACACTGTTTTTCATATATTGCTATTCTGACCATTTTACTATCAGGCTGTTTCATAGTGACATACATTTACTTATGGCAAAGGGCCTACAAAAAGCAGCCTAGCATCCTGCTTTAGGAAGCCAGCAGAGCGTGGTCTGTAGGAAGAGATCATATATCCTTTACCAGTCTGACAGATACATCAGAGAGGGGGCAGCCATGCTTGCCAGCACAATGTTCCCAGTCTGGGAATGGAAGCTGTTCCTTCCAAGTAGAAGCAGGTCAGAAGCAATTACTCTGTTCAACTTAATTATGCTAATCAATCAAGCAATTACAGGGATAAGGGTAGCTGACTTGTAGGGATGAAGAAGTATCTAGCCTTTTTGGGAAGAGAGACTAGTAATGAGCTTAGACTGGGCTGGGAGAAGAGGTGGTGGGGAAGACTGAAATAAAAGTAGCTGGTTGTGTCTGTGGCTTTAGAGATCTGGGAGGGTTATGGTTTTTAGATTTTGGGCTTATCAAGCGTTTACACTTTGCCACGTGGTTGGATATACTGTGGAGTTGCTGTTTCTCCTGGTTGCTGGCAAGATGTATGGGGTATCTGTTCCCCGTTTCTTTGTGTTTATACTGTGGGAGACCTCTTCCCTCTCTCTAGGCTGAGAGAGAAAAATAGTTCATTCTCTGGGACCAGCCAGGTTGGTGGGTTTTTTGTGGTTTTTTTTTGTTTTTGTTTGTTTGTTTGGGCTTTTTGGGTTTTTTTTTGGTGTGTGTATGGGTTTTTGTTTTGTTTTTTTGTGTTTTTGTCGTT